>VYZS01093382.1:248-14788 GCA_013400695.1 Neodrepanis coruscans | reverse complement strand
TAAATAATTTTCTTTTTTTTTTTACCCTAATGAAAAATCACATACCCCTCTCCTCTCCAAAAAAATGAAACCAAAACAAAATAGCTGTACTCATTTGCCTTCTCCCTTCCACCATCCTTGTGCAGGGTGCATTCTTTCCCCTATTAATATATTGATTTATTTAAATTAAAAATAATGATCTCCTTTCCCCTCTCCTCCTCCTCCCAGCAGCAGAGTCTGTCTCTGATCCTTATTAACAAATTGATTGCAGTATTGGTGTCAGTATGGCTCATTTAGTAGCTCTTTTGCCTAAGGTCCAGAAGGTTGGAGGAGGGAACAGCTTCCACACGTAGATGCTGGCCTCACTCCAAGGCTAACACTGCTTGGGTAGAAGGGACAGCTGCTAGAGACAACACTGAGACACTTAGTGGGGCCCCCTTTTGGGTGGTGAGGATCTGGCTGGAAGTTGGAAACCCTGCAGCAACTCTTCAAAGTGGGTATGTGGAAAGCATCACCACCCTGCCCCATATGTCTCCTCCTGATCTCCCATGAGATGAGGAGCCTCACCGGTCCCAACCCCTCCAGTTCCCCCAGCCCTTGCTGAATACAAGATGGCAGCTGTGTGATGCTTGCCTTGCCAGCACCAAGCACAAAGAGCTTGAGGATGTTGCAAGCCCTAAAAATACCATGAAAACCACAGCTGACTTTTTTCTACTGAAAACAAAGATTCAAAATGTATTTTGGTCTTCTTTGGCCCCATCCTCACTCCGCAGGCTTAGGGACTGCTCCAGTTCAAGTTCAGGAAAATGCATGAAGGGCTCCCAGTTGGTTCCTCCTTGTCAGCACGGTGCAGGCATTCCCATTAATGAAGAGAAGCTTCAGCCTAGAAAGGTCAGCAGCTGTGTATGAAAAGCTATAGCAGGATTTGCTTGCCTACCAGCCTTTTTGCCTCTGGCATTTAGCTGCTCATGGTAGGCTTGCAGCAGAAGGGTGCTTGCTGCTGAAGGGTGAGATGTGCCTGCTCCATAGCCACACAGCCCCATCAGGTAGTATCCGAGAACATGCTTGCCAATGCAAACTCTGTCTTAATGACCTTGGGAGAGTTTTGTTTGTCTCCTTCAACCTTTGTCAACTGCTGGTCTGGTGACTAGATTTCCTGATTTTATTTAATGCTTGCAAGGACATAGGCCTCAGTGCTGGCCCTGTGAACCTTGCCATTTGTAAAGGAAAGGAGATTAAGAAATGGGGTTGTGCTGTCCCGTTCTGCAGTTGTGAAGTCATGGTGCAGAATGATGGAGAGACTTACTCAAGGTCACAAAACAGGATACTGGTTTCTCCTCTTAAGTGCCCCTACTTCAGGCCAGGAGAGCCCATTTCCAGCACTGTGCCTCCAGCTTTTGAACATCTGCCTGATTCCACTCTTTTTTCAGTTAAGCCCTCGGGCTCCTGAAGTAGTAGTGAAAACTGTGTTGTGGCCAGGAGTTGTTTTATGGTTTCCCTTTCCTCTGCACCTCTGAAGGGCAGCTGCTCCACAGCAAAAGCCCAAGGGAGCATGGAGGCTTGAACCCAGAAGGAGTGAGACAGCTATTCTTGACATGCGCTTAGTCACCTAAAGCAGATGGTGTTGTTTCTGGTTCCTGATGGGATGACTTTCAGCTCCCAAAAACCTTTCAAGTTTGACCATGCAGACATGCTTGGAAGAATGTCAGATGAGTACACATCTGTCCAAGACCTTTTACCAAACAGCAACATGAGTACAATTAGATTAACAAAAGGAGAGTTTGCAATTAAAGCTGGAGCAAGTGTGTTGCTTGCTTTCAAAGAATGGCTGGAAAAATGTTCTCGTACAGGGCACCCAGGCCAGAGCAGTTTCCTCATGTTTCATTCTATGAAGTCTTATATTTTTCCTGTTGCATTTTGAAATACTCTGAAATAAGCAGAAATATAAACTTTACAAAAACTGGAGTTATTGATCTTCTACATCCTTTGCCATCTGCTTAGTTCTAGTGTCTAAAAATATTCAGTCCTTGCTCTTGCTCACATGATTGTTGAGAAAATGCTAGAGCTGGTAAATCAGAAAAGCACATTGTGTTTTGGGGGGAGGGGAGTTCCATCAGGAAAATATGCTGTCTGAAGGGAAAAATACAGAAAAAAACCCAACCCCAGTCCTGTACTTAAACAGGCAAAAATGAAAGGAAAAAAAATCGATCCATTTTTCAAACTGTAAGGAGAAAAAGAGAATATATCTATGGTGTTATTTCCTTTTGAAGGCAGGCTACACAAACTTGTCACTTATACCACACTATATAATTGTATATTTATTACATGCTTCAAAGAGTTGGGGAATGTAAATTCTCTATTATACCTTTTAGAAAATTGAATCCCACTGAACAATCTATAGGTTAAAAATATTACAACTGGAGGAGATGTATCCACCTCCCAGATGTAGCAGCAAAAGTACTGTCTAAAAAAGTATGCCTTGGGAAATTGTTATAGACTTAAAAAGCTGAAAGACAATATCCCTATTTTGTTTGAGAAATAAACATGCAGGATAGAGGACTCTGTCTGACTTCTAGGCTGACTGAGATTTCGAGGGCAAACAAGCATCCATTTATTTCAGTAGGAACTGTATTAGTAAATTCCCAGCTCAGCTTTAAAAATCTCAGTTTCTCTCAGGGTTTGTGTATGGTGCCCACAACTACAAAAACTAAACATGGCTCAGAATAAATTTCATCACCATATGGAGGTCCCTAGTGAAATCAGCTAGATCATTCTGTGTTAGTTTGTGAATTGCTGATTGGAGTTTGAATGTGAACCCTCTGTCATGGGCTTTATGTGAGTCTCGGGGATGAGGAATTTGGTATTGTTAGAACAGATAAAAAGAAAAGCGGGATATGCTACCACGTACTATTTAATGAATATTATTTACCGAGTTATTTCAAGCAGCTCTTTTGAGGCCTAGTGACATCTATCACCCAAGGTGACTTTAAGAGGAGAAAAAGAAAAAAAAAACAAACAAACCAAAAAAAATGACTGGGACCGCAAAACGAAGATTTAAACCAAAACTTTCTGAAGATGATTGGTAGGGAGGAAGAAATGTGGCTGTGTCCTTCCTTTACTGATTTGTGAAGCACAGTGTTACCTTATAAATGCTGTATGCTTCCAGGGTGCTTTATTTTTGAATCTAGTAAGTAGCAAGTATGAATTGCTAATACCAAAGCAGACAAACAGTTGATTTAGATAGTTTTATATTCTGTATTTTATGCTGATCATTGTTGGAGGGAAGGGCACAAAGCCCCCATAATTTGCTTACACAGAAGTTCTTCTCCTGTATGCAGACCTGGTTATCACGTGTTCTGCCATGAAGAAGTTAATTATATATATTAACCCCCCAATCTTCCCTCAGTTTATCAGTGGTCACCCCTGAAGCTCTAAGGGTACATTGGAGCCAGTCAGGAGTTCTCAGATGGAAGAGATCTTTTTCAGAACAAAACAAATTGTTGGAACCAGAGTGTTTCTTGGAGCTAGGCAGATTTGGGCAGCTGTGAGCAAAATGAAAGCAAAGATTCCCCTGAAAGCCTGCCTGCCTGCCAGTATGCTTTCATTCATTTCACCTGGTGGGCTTCCAGAGTCCACAGATGCAGGTCTTCTCTATCACTTGGACCATTTTGGAGTTGGATCCCTTGCTGACCCTCAGCTCCAAGGATGCTTCCCTCCGGTTCATCAGACCTAAGGCTTACAGGCTCCATATCAGAAGGCTAGGAGCTGCAAAAGGCTGATGCCCATGAAAACACTTGTCCCAACTGTGCGGCTGGGAATCTGTGCACCCTGGCACCCCGGGTTTGATGGGGGTGAGGAGGCTTAGTATCCTGGGAAAGCTAGAAGCTTTCCTGTCAGGAAACCAAATGCCATGGTTTCCTTCTCCAAACTTCCCTTCCAAGGCAAATTTTGAAATTTGAAATGTTTATTCTGAAACAGAAACAGGGCACCCTTCAAGTTCCCTAAAGTAGCTGTTCCAGTTGTTTTGAACCTATCTGTGATCTGGGGTGTGATTGTATGCAGAAGCTTACAACAAATCCCAGATTTGGTCCTACAGGGATGAGACATTTAACTTTTGGCATAAGTAAGGAATTTCATAAAAAGTAAATAAAATACTAAATATCAAGGTGAGGGCTAGGCTTAATTAGAGATTGCAAAGTGTATCCAGGAGTACTTGTACTTCTGAGTGCCCCTTCCCCAAAGAGAAGTGATGGGGTAACTAACCACCCAAGTTTTCTGGCTGGGCAGGTGAAAAAGATGACTCTTAGGAGTTCAGTAGCTGAACTAATTATTGGCAAATGATTGCCTGGGGTTTGACCATTTATTATCTCATCAGCATTCAGTGCTACATACATAGGATGAACCAGAAACATGAGAAGGAGAGAAGATAAAAGGACAGCAGTTGGAAGGAAGAAAAACGCTTCTTAACTCCACTCTGTACTTTTTCTATCTAATAGATCCCCCTCCCTACCCACCCTAAGTAACTGGCATGTAATGAGTTCTGCAGAGGTAGAGTATCAGAAGCATGATCTGAGATTTCTCACTCTGTTTGACTAGATCCCCAGATTCCCCAAACTTCTGGGAGCAGAGGGAGAGACAAGTGGAGGCAGTATCTTTTTATGTGTATATATTATACATACATACATATACACACAGTGACAACTTTTAGGTCATCAGTACTTCTCAGGACTGTGTTATATCCATTGGCTGGAAGAATGTTTTGGGTTGACATGAAGTTTCCATCTAGACTCTAAGTAAGATGTGCTTTGGACTCTAGTTTTGCTAACACAGAGGTCTGCTTCCTGGAACTGAAGATGCCTCCTGGAAATACACCTGGGATATTTGGAAACTTGGAATGTCTGGGGGTAGTTGTAGCTGAAATCTCAACTCTGCTAACATATGAGGAATTAAAAATCTTCCCTCCTTACACTGGGTCCTTTACCCTGGAGAAGGTCTTCCACAGATAAAGTTAAGATGCTGACTAACTGGAGACGGATGGGAAAGGGACTCCAGCCATCAGTGTGTGTGATTTCATGGAGAGACAGTGTGCTAACTCTTCTTTTTCAGCTGCTGTGGATGTGCTTGCCTGCCAGGTAGCACTTTCCTCAGCTCACTTTGCCTGCTGTGCCATTCCAGGAACTTCTGTCCTTTCCTTTTGGTGAGATTTTCTTTCTCTACATTCAGCAAGCCAAGGAAGAGATGGCTTGCATAGAAGGTGCTTGCAAACCTGGCTCTTGCTCCCAGTACATTTTTGAAAAATGAGAACATCCTTCCAGTAATCCATGTTTGCATTAGATGGAAATGTTTTGGCTTCCCTCCTGTCCTTGAAAGCCCAGTGGTGTGATAGGAATTTGGGAAATGCAGGCTCTCAAAAGTAATGTAAAGAACAGATCCACCTATTCAAATGCAAATTGCTAAAGAAGAAAACAAGGGAATTATTTTCTCCACATAATCATAACAAACAAAAAAGCCACCCAACAAAATAATTAATTAATTTAAATTTATAGCTACATCTCACATTTTTGAGATGATTTGTCTGTCAAAATTTCTGGATTACGCTGTCTTCAGATTCTCTTGTACTGCTGGAACACTCATTGAAGAAGGAATTTTCTGTCAGAAGGTTAGTGTCACACATGGGGCAGTCACTCCAGATCTTGTAGGAGGAACAAATGTCCTCCCAACAATTGCAAAAGTTGACCGTAACGTCTGAAGATAAGCCAGAAAACCTATGCAAGGAAATCAAATGCACACTGTGACCATTGTATGTTTCTGCAGTCTTTTGGGCTGCATTGGACCAGCCCAGTTTTAGACACCTTGCACCTCCGGCTGCTAATGGGGAATGTCTGTTTACTCTAAGGATATTCCAGTGTGTGCTGCAAAGTGCTCAGCAGCTGCAGGGTGCCCTGCATATGGACAACTGAAGAGATGTAAATGGCCACAGATGTGTTACAAGTCAGGGTCATAAAACTGATTTTCAAACAGCAGCCCACACTGCTAGTGTTTGTCTCATACGAACTGCAGGGGAAGTGAAAACTGCATCTCTTCTACCCAACACTCCCACGCCTAAAATAGGATAGGAAATTCCTCCTTGTACTGCTCCAGTAAAAGAATACAGATTTCAAAATTTGGGGGACAGAACTAATTGTTTGTGTAGAGATTCTCCACTATTCCTTTGATGTTTGTAAAGCATTCAGAAACTGTGGTGCTGAGCACGGCAAGACTCCTGATATCAAAAGAAGCAAAGCATTTGCTTGTCACTGTTATGAACTATATGCACTGTGTACAGACAGGCTGTTAATCTTGGATATAGGCACAGTTACACCTACCTTCCCATTGGAGCCATCTTTTGCTGGAGATCTATCGATATGTGCTTGGTCGGGCATCCAGTCCTGCAGCTCCAGGAGTCTTTTGCCTTTTTTATTTTTTTACTACACAGTCCTTCAACCAGGACATCCTCAGAGTTAAAGAATATTCAGCGGAGCAGTACAGGTATTTAACACTAAAGGCTAAGACCAATTTATAAGGACTTCTTTTAAGGCACCGGATTTTTGTGGCACAGCTTTCGTGGCTGTGTCATGTATCTTCTCCATGAAATTATTTTGCCACATTTTTATGGAGGTTGAATATTTTGTCTATTTTTAAGTATTTTTTCTTCTCTTGGCCTCTGCCTCCTCTGTTTTTCTTACCCCTACGTCCAATTCCTACTCTTACATTTTTTGTCAGATGATCAGTAGCTGTTTCCCTGAAATACTTTAGCCTTCATAAACACAGGCATGCACACCCAGATGGTTAGAAGCACAATGGCTCTACAGCTATAGATCATACTTCTCTGGTGTTTTGGTAACTGGTATTTGTGTGACTTAAAAAGGCAACTGCTCTCTGAGGCATCAAACTCTTTTAAAATAAAAACTTCAGGAAGGAAAATACTGTAATGTTTTTTGGGTGATGGGTGAATATTTTCTTCGTTGAGCATGAAAGCCTGGTTAGTTTCTACTGTTGGACTCTGCTTTTGAAAATCACCTGGTTACCCAGAGAGGAAGACGTGGGTGCCCAGTTCCTTTCAAGAACCGATCATCTTGCAGCATAGATGCAGCAGCATAGAGAGTAATAAGCGAATAATAGCTGTCCCTGAGGTTAAGTAAAAACCTTTTTCCTAAACTGCAGGGCACCCCTCTTGTGTCTCAGGGCATCCTTCTTCCCTTCCGGCAGCGATCCGCCTCACTCCGGGCAGGTGTGGGGCCGGAGCGGGCGCTGCGCTCTCCTCGGCAGCCGCTGGGTGTCAGTGAGCCTCTGGTTTCGGCTCCCGGCCGGGAAATGCAAACCACGGCGGCAAAGCCAGACCGCAGGATCGCTGTCAAAGCTTCCAGTGTGATTTAAAAAGTTTTTTTCTTTCTTTTTTTTTCTCCATTTTTCTTCTTCTTCTTCCTTCTATTGGAAAATATTTAGATTAGCTTTACACTTAAGACGGCAACTTACGCAGTGACAACAAGGTTTTGAGCTTAAAAGACAACCAAACGGACCCAAATTCATGTGAACAGACTCAGAAATGGTGATTGTAGTATTTAAAATGTTGTTTTGAAGTGTAATTTAACTCTGGTCTGGTCAGATCCTCCGACTGATACTCTAATCCCAAGTGAAGCTTCTCGTTGATTTAAGAAGCTTCTGTTGGACTGTTTTCTGGACATAGAAGAAAAAAAAAAAAAAAAAGAAAGTGGATAGCTTTTTCTTTCAAGAGTTGAAAGCAGGACTCGTTTGAGGTTTTAAGAAGATTTAGAGAACGGGGATTGATCTGTTAACATCAGAGAAGAAATCTGGTGGAAAATATCAAAACCTCATAGAATATTTTACCACTCAGAGATATTATTGACTATCACCTTCCTGGGCTCATAAACCCACTCATTGCTTATTCACAATCTTTAGTTGCAAAAAAAAAAGTAACTCCCAAGTTTGATTATGAGAGGTATAGGATTAGGAATAAAATTCCACCTGCTTCTTTAAAAATCTTACTGACATAAAGTTTAGACAAGTAAAGAGGCTGCTTCATCATAACCCCTCAAAATGTGCTGAGCCTCATCTACTTGTAATACTACCTGATAATTACATGCAAAGACCTGGGTATCAAACACCTGACCTGACCTTGTTGTCACTTGGTAAATGTCAGCACATAACAGAATTTTCTTAGAGTAGTCACAGTGAGTTTTCACCACAAGCCCAGGTAATGGAAGAGAAGCAGGGGAAAGAATTACTGTCAATAAAAGAAAGAGTTCGAATCACTCCTCCCAATGAAAACTCTTTGAGGGAACAGACATGAAGCTCAAAAGCTTTTGAAGGGGCTATTTGGAGGGAAAACCACTTCCAGCTGTCAGATTATATGAAGGTGAAGCTCTGTATGTAACTCTGCAGATGTGTTCAAATTGTGGTTTTGCTGGGAAGGGGTGAGTGAGACAGAGAAAAATATGTCAAAAAGCAGAGATTATTCTTTTTTTCCATCTTTGCTTCACATAATTGTCTGAGTTCTAGTACTGTATTAAAAGAACTATTTCGTGCATATGTCATCTCAAAGGATCCCAAGTAAATTCCCATAGACTGTACATCTATAGGAAGTGATTTACCCACTCTGGAAATACTTTTGAAGCGAAAAATACCAAGTAGTTTGAGATCACACAGCCACACCACCTGATAATTTAGGACTAAATATTTCAGTGTCATGTGGAAATTGTAGAGGGGAATTCAGAGAAGTGGGAAGTCATTTCCTAACTGCGGAGGAATGTTGCAGGTAACACCCTTGCCTCAAGAAATGAAAGAGCCTACAAAACCCATCAGTTACAACACTATGCAAACACTAGAAAATCCTACTGAGGTTCAAAAATCTGTAACATTTTTATTTTTCTTTAAGGGACTTTTGTCCAAGTTCTGGCCAGAGTCAAGTTTTTGGTAACTTGTGAGAGCTGTCAAGATCAGAGCCTCAGGTGGCACAGCTGCAAGCCATGTTTAATAGTTAATACTGAATAATGTTATATTTGTATCCGGTTATTCACGTGCTCTTGGAAATTTGTGAATTTTTTAAAACTACATCATTGAAGATGGGATGAAGCCTCAAGAAGGAGTTTCTGATGCTTAGCCTATATCTTGCAGCTCTGGAGAATATTTGGATATAATCTTGAATGTCCCAAGCAAATGTTCTTCAGTTAGTCAACTCTGCTTCATGCGATTATAATTCAAAAGTCTGTTGTAACTCTTGTCTTGCTCAGAATATGTATCTTGGATGCAATGCAGAGTGCACAATATGGATGCAAGACTGGCTTTTCATTTGGGTTTGCATGCATGAATCCTCTTGATTCAGCTGAAGATGATTGTGTATCTGAGAATGCCACAGCTGAGAAACTCAGTTGTGGTATCACTGATGACTAAATGCTTCCTTTTCTCTCGCCTTCACTTCAGCCTTTCAAGATAAAGGGATTGGTTTAGACTTCTCTTTTCAGAGCGATTCATTCTCATTGGGCTGGAAATGCCATGAAGGGTGTTTGAAAAACTTCCTTTTCTGTTCTTCATATTGTGGCAATAAAGAAGATTAGAAATAGGTAGTTGACCAATTGAGATGCCATGCCAGCCTTGCTAAAGGAAGCAGAAGCATTAAAAATAGGTAATCCTACCACTGAAGCAAAGGATTGCTGGAAAAATGAAACTGTTCTGTTATGATGGTGTCTAATATCTGATGCCTATACTGGTGAATCTGTGAAAGTGTCAGTACAGAGGCAATTCAGAAAATCAAACTTGATAGTGACAGAAGTCTGCAGAGAGCACAGGCACAAATAGAAGCAATATGCTTAGAAGTAAACATGCAACAGGACAGATTGAAACCTGCTTTGGACTGAGACGGAACCCTTTTTCTGCTGACAGAGTCACAGAGTCTGAGAAGAAATATGATGAGAAGATACTCTCCTTTCATGTGCATCAGTTGAATTGGCCACTTGGCAATTTATAGCCTCTGTTGCAATATCCATTTTTCCCTTCCCCTTTCTAGAAGCCAGGCCCTGCTTTCCAAGAAGTGCTCAGCACTGGAAAATGTGGATGGTCCAGGTGCCATGTTAATCAGATAGATGTTATTTTGGGGTGGGTGGGTAGGTATAATCTACCATTCAAAGGAACATGTGTATATGGATGGCAGGAACTGGCTGGCCATGAGTAGTTGCACCTGCATGTCTGGAAGATCAATATGATTGTAAATGCTCCTCTAGTTCCATGTAACAAGAGTCCCTGTCTCTCTCCCTTAATAACCACAGAAGTGTATATCCACACTAAAAGATGTCTCATACTCAGAGAAATCTAACCAATTACTTGAAGAAAAAAGAAGGTGCCATTGCATTTATTTTACAAACAATGAGCAAAAGATTGGAAAAATGACTGCCAGTGATCAGTCAAGATAAATCACAGGTCCCAAGTTTGCTTTCTTCTCTGAGATGTATTTATGGTTTTTTTACAGATTTATCATGAACACTAGCCTTAAGTCTTACATTTTTTAACATTAATTTTTCAACATTAATTTTTCTTTTCACCTTTTCTTTCTTTTTCTCCCCATGGCTATTTTTTTTTTAAGTAGCACCAGGGAGGTACATATTGGTAAGAGATTTGGAAATCAGTTTTAAACATGACTTCCCATTCACACTTCACATCAGTTTATTTATTTATTCATTTTTTTAGATCTAATTTTTTCCAGTTAAGAACTGTGTAAATAGCCCTAATGAGCCTTGAGGGCTCTCATTTGCTTAGAGAGATTAAAACAATCTGGGAAGTCTCCAAGCACATGGGGCAGAAGGTACAAAATATACCTCAGCTAAAGCTGTTCTAATAATTAATCCAAAATCATTTATGAGACCTGTTGTGTCTTTTTGTTGTTTGATTTTTATGATTATATTTAAGTATTATATTTTGTAAGCAAACTCGGGTCTACAACTTGTTCAAAAATGAGTAATTTTTGAGTATTTGCATGTCTAAGATCTTTTATGTGATTGATCACCTAAGTTATATTTTGTTGCCTTTATTTTCAGAGAATCTTTTTTTTTACCTATTTGCATTTAACCCGCGAATATTCTTAATTCTATTGCAAATACATTTTGTTTCAATGTACTTGATAAAAAGCCCCTCTCTAGGGCTGTTACTGGGATTTCCATACAGATTCACCTATACTGGCATTCATGTTTTTTTTACTGCTTGCACGAAAGGGCTCAGCCTTGCCGATCCGAATGTTTGCCACTAAGGAAAGAGAGGGGCTGTATCTGTCAGGAAAGCAAATTCACGAATGTAACAGCACACAGCACATATTTTGCAAGTTCTTTTATTTTGCATTAAATAAATTTCTTTCTCTCTTTCTGGCCTGTTTGCTGCACAGTGGACATTACACACGAATTGTTCCTAATGACATCATGATCTGCTAGTCTGTACAGTTACTCCATGGATCAAATGCTTTCTGCATGTACAAGGTGGGATTATTTATTATAAAAGCATATAGGGAAAACATCCTTCAGCCATGTTTTCTGAACAAGATCTCTGTCTCTGTCTCACAGAGAATGACTCTCTGTTCCAATTCCCCTGTATTATCTTACCTACATAGCTCCTTGGGAACTGCATGGCTGAGCAAGGATGCTTTGCTGCTTGAACAAAGCCTGGCATTGTCCAAGGGGCAGACACACAAATCTGGACCTCGCCCCTGGAAGAGAGAAGAGTGACCCTGAACCCAAGCTCCCCCAAAAGCAAAATGCAACAACCACTTCTTTGACCTAGGGTTTGTTCAACAGCCCCTTCTGAGGCATGTTAACCTCCAGTTAGTATTATCACACATGAAAACAGAGGCTGAACAAAATTGTCAGAGCAGAGCTCCCTTTGGCTGCGTGGAAAAAATGGGAATGAAATTGGTTTGTACATTTTAAGTTTTGGAAGACTTCAGCCCATGGGTGCTGAAGCAATTTTTCTGTGTAGCCCTGGCTGACTATACTCAGCATAACCCTGAAATCTAACAAATGCTGACCTTGCCCGTAAAAGCAATACATTGTTTTAAAACATTAGTTTCCTATTTCTGACAGATAAGTTGAAAAGTTAACAATGCACTAAGGCTGTAAAATGTTGGCCAGAGTTTAGATTTCACCTCTGTTTAACTTTTTGTCAACAGATTGGCATTTTTCTCCCCATTCAGAACAGTTGGGTTTTGCTTTCAGCACTGAGTAATAGCTCTTAGATGCTCTCTCACGCAGAGATTTGAGTTCTATATTAAAGCATTGATAACACTCTTATTATCAGAAAGACATGGCCTATGGGCTCAGAGGGAATCTAAAACAGCTCTTTCAGTGCAATAAAAGAATAGTTCTACATTATGTGACATGAAGTTCCCAGATATATTACTTAACCAGATCACGGCATGCTAGTAGATTCAGGCCCATGCAGGCCTGCTAAGTCTTTCTGAAATTACTTCCTTTCAAGAAAACAGTGCCCCAGTGCAAGATATCTTTGCTAGCACACAGGGTATAAATTACTGCTCCTGCAAGTTAAACTGCATAGCCAATACTCCCTGGGAGAGGCCATGTTGGTTCAGCAGGGTGACAGAATCATGCCACTGGGACTCAAAGAGTTAATGATATTAGCTGGGGGCTATGTTTCACTTGCTGTACTTTGTGCTGTGCTGTGTTTAAATGCTGTTGAAACTAAGTTAAGGGCAGTGCTGAATATCAGTATATCCACTGAGCCAAAGAGATCCATTTATTTTTAATTGAATTAAATTGCTCACAAAATGAAAGTAGCATACTTTCATTAATATTTAATTACTTACAGTGTTAAACAATGATCACAAAGAAANTATTTAAGTACTTACAGTGTTAAACAATGATCACAAAGAAAACTTTGCTGGTGTCTTTTCCATCTCTGCATTTTTCTATTATGCTATTGCATGGGATGGTCCCACTGGCCTTCCTGTGATTTGAATGTTAAATGCTACTAAGGCTGAGTGCTACTGCTGGTTTTTGTATGCTAAGGAACAAACCTGAGCTTTGGTGCTGAAGCTGCAGTGGAGCTACAGCTGAGGAAGGAAGAGTGGGAGATTTGCAGCCAGACCAAAAAGAAAGGCTCTTTCTTCACAAAGAAAGGGGCTAACCTTAACACTAATCTGAAAGTCATCCACAGAAAAATCAGTGTCTCAGCTGGAGNNTCTTTTGACAGTATTAGATGGAGTGAACTGAAGCTATAACTTTGGATATTAAGTATGTATTTTATATGCTTTCAGTCAAAACCAACACCTCTGTTTTTCGCAGCATAGCCCTGTATCATTCATAGAAAAGGTAATGCTGTTAAACCAGAGCAAGCAGTTATGGAAAGCATCTTTTAGGGGAAGATGATATGATATTTTCCCCTCAAATGTTTTCTGTAGCTTGAATATTGCTAAAGAAATCGCTTGGGTGCTCATTGCTGTGCTGACTATGTCGTCTTGATTTATAAAGCACTTATTACAGTAGAAAATGTAGTAGATCTGCTGTTTCCATGCCACACCTGGACTACCAATGTTGGTAGTGCATGTCTTCTGTTAAGGTTTAGTTCCATTGTCATTCAGATTCTCTTCTCATGTAGCTTTGGGTGCTCAGATCTTTCTAAGGTGTAAGCTTCCCCCTTCCCCTGCCTTGGCTGAAGGAAATGGTAATTCCATGGGAGTCCCACTGGAAAATGAAGAAATCATCAAAAGAAGCGAAAAATGTCAGTAAGACACTTCAAGGAGCACATTTCCAGGCAATCATGCTACTTTTAGTGTGTTAAAGTCAGTTGGCCTTTGGACAAATGCCTCATCATAACGCCACCCGAGGTGTGTGATAATCGCCAAGAAATGCTCTACCTGTCATGTCTTATTGCTTAAATATTTATGCTTATGACATTTGATTCCTACACTCTATATGTCATCAGAATGTTTCACTCTCAGTAGATATGTCATCACCCACCAGGAACAGCTGACACTAAGGATTAGAACACTTTCAAATTAAAAATCCCTAAACAAAGAAATGACATGCTAGTAATTGTCTGGGGTAGTATAAATCAAATATATGATGATATGAACTAATAGATTTATTACATTAAGCTGACCTGGCCATTTAATTTGATGATTCCTGTGCCTCACTTAACTCTGTGAGTAAAGCAGAGAAAGAATAGGACTTGTATTAATGGTACTTTTTATTTTGATGAAGGTCATGGTGTATTTCCTTTCAGTACCACCCTGTGTAGTCAATAAGGAAGAGTACAAATTTGGTGGCAGAAATTGCTAGAGAGAACTCAATGTGCAAAAAGAAATCCTCCTGACAAATAGTTTCTATCTTGAAATATCATTTAAAGGTGTTCCCAGTGCTTCCAGTACAATGTCAGGCAACAATCAATAGGTGATCAGCTTCTAATAGAAAAGTGATTTCCAGCTACTGCATATAGGGCAAAACAAATCTTCTGTTTAGAAGAGCTGGTGCTCCTACCCCAAGCTTACCTTTCCCTCCTGTGGGAAA
>VYZS01093379.1:18390-47569 GCA_013400695.1 Neodrepanis coruscans | reverse complement strand
ATATGGACAATATAAATTCTCAATAATCTGCAGGACTTTATGTCCTGGTGTCACAAGCAGTGGAGTCCCAAGGCTTACAGAGCAAATGTTTATTCCCTTGTTCCACAGATCTGTAGTAACTAAGATGTCCTGTCACTTCATACAAGCTTTGGGGGTTTTTCTTCTGATTCTTCATGTACTTTTTATTCCCCAAAGGCACCTACAATCCCTTGCAAAGCTGTTGTTCTCTTAGTGTTTATGAACTCTGTAGTTGCAGATAGTTTGGCAGGAGAATTGCATCCCTTAGTTTAGATACCTAGAGGACATCTGGGCTTCTGTGATTAGTCAACAGTTGTCAGGAGCCTCCAAAGAGCAGTTCAGTTCATCCTGTCCTAAATTAGGTCTTTCAGGTGCTGGGATTGCCCTTCTGGGTAGGTCTGGTTTGGGATTTGTTTTGATTTTGTACAGATCATAAAAATTTGGACACTCTGTTAGTCAAAGTGCTCTGATTTAGACAAGTAAGGAATCACATTCCTCGCTCAACAAGGGTTTTCTTGGCATCACATGACAGTGAGCTTGTACCATCAGAAACCTGAGAGATATGAGAGGAAGTAAAATGGAAACCAGAACATTTTCACAAGGGCAGCAGAGGCAGGACAAGGGCGACTGGCCTTAAGCTGAGGGAGGGAAGGTTTAGATTAGATATTAAGAAGGAATTCTTTCTCTAAGGGTGGTGAGGCCCTTCTCAGTTTGCCCAGGGTTGTGGAGGATTGAAAACCAGGTTGAATGGTGCTTGGAGCAGCCTGGGATAGTGGAAGGGGTAGAATTGTATGAGCTTTAAGGTCCCTTCCATCTCAAACTATTCTATGATTCTTTGATTTTATGAGAAACTCCTCAAAGGATATCAGGGAACCTCGATTCAAGAATGACAAGTCTGAGGTTGATGACCAACTCCATTTGGCTGAGACTGTGTCTACTGGTTATCATCTCTAGAAAGATAACCTTCTGAATGCTTCCTAGACCATTGCAGCTGTGTGTGACATTCCTCCAAAGTGCCAGAGAAACTTTCTGAGGCAGCCCAGCATTTCAGGGCAGCCTGGCAGAAGCCTGACAGCACACAACTTCACCATCCTTCAGGCTTCAGGCAGTAAAAATGCAGTAAGGAATGGCAATTCACCCAAATTAATCTGCAAGGGTATGAGTTGAAGGAGTCCTTGCCACTTACATACTGCTTTGGTCTTGGTTCCTGTGGCATCTTGTTTCCTCAGTGTCAAGCTGTAGTTAGTGGTGCTGGTCCAGGCAGATCTCATTCCCATTTTCACTCAGAAGCTCATCCTGAGAGGTTAGAAGTAATAAAAGAATTTGTGGGAGGAGTGATGAATTCCTTCCCTATTCAGTTTATATGGACCTGATGAAATTTAAACAGCTCTTTGGTGGGCTGGCATCCCACTATCAGATACAAACAAGTGGAAAGACCTGGAAAAAAAGAGGTGGATGTTTTTAATTCTTGCAGGTAATGAAGGGGGATCATCTCACCCTTCCTGCTGCATAGATTGCATTTATGTTGATTTGAATTGAGAGTGCAAAGCTGTGTCCTGACTGTGAAGGGTTTAGACACCTTAACCCTAAGCAATTTTGAGCACTGGTAACTGAGAACAGCTTTTCTGGGTGGTGGTTATGGAGGAACTGTTGGCAAATACATTGAATTCTCATTTACAGTCACTCTAATTTGAATATGATGTTCAGACTTCTAAGCTGTCTGCTCCTGCATCAAAAGAAAATGATTACTCCTTTTCCTTGTAAATAAAATCACATTTTAGTTGAGGACACTTATGGAAGCGGAGAGCAGAAACAGCAATTTATTATTAGATCTGTCACTTTAAAATATGTTCCCACTTTGATTCTGCTTTGAAGCATTCTCCTTTGAAGCAGCATTAAAGTATTTAAATATGTACGAGTCCTAGCAGGGGGAGATTACAAGTTGTGACACTGCGTAACCTTGGGGGTTTTTTATATTTCTTCCTTTTTTTTCCCAGGGAATTACTGTAAGTGGTTTTTTATTGCTTGGAATAAAAATGGTCATGCATTTAAAGCTGCATAAAGATATTTTCCTGGTGATAGAAAAAAAAAAGGGTGTGTGTATATGAAGTCAAAACTAGTTTGGATAATTAATTACACCCCAGTTTGTCATGAGGCTTCTGTGTAGCAACTTTTGGAGTATTTCTTACAGAGGTTCATACTTACTTTGTTTTATCCATGTTTGCTCCTAATTGCACAGTGCATCGTGAGCTGCAGAGTGGGAATAGTTTTCATGCAGGTTGTGCTTTATATAAACTATTGTCAGAAAAACCTCTACAGCCAAGGAAAAGATTGTGAGGGCCCAGACACCTCACATGTGCTGGTTTATTATCATGGGTTAGAAAAGCAACATAATGAGATCGATGTCTCACGGAGATAAGAGGAGGGAAAATCTCCTTGCCCAATATGCCTTGCAGGGTGAAACGCACTTTGGAAATGGTGAAATGCTGATGAAATTCATGGGCTTGGTCCCGTGCCTGCCTCAGATGTGTGTCCTGGCCCTGTGTCTCTGCATCACGAACCACGCCGTGATCTGAGCGTGGTTTCCCGCTCTGGCAAGGCTTTGAGCAGGGCCAGGAGGAGAGGCTGGGAGCGAGTACAGAAACGAGCAGCACCCAACCAGCCCCTTTGAATTGTGTGGCTGTTTGGTTGAAGATAAGTAAATGAATTCACCAACCCTTGCCTGCAGGATTTATCATTTCAAATGCCTGTGACTCCCGTTCGCTGCTGTGCTGAGAGCTGTTGGTTCACAGTGTTATTTCTCAGTGATCAGAACATGCTTCTGTTTATTAAATTCATGTGTTTTAGCTTCATGCGTTAAACTCTTGAGGGATAAAATGAGACTTTTTTTCCTTTCAGGCACTTCTGTAAGATGTTTTTAAGCACACACTAGTCTAATAGCTTATTCCAGAAATGAAAGAGGAAAAAAGTCCTGCTCATGTCACAGAAACATGGAATGTAGTAAACAGGACCAGAAATCAAATCCACTGCAGGAGAAGTCACTTCCTTTCATCTAAGAAGCTGTGAAGCAGCAATATTGCTGATTCCTCCTAAAAATGGGGCCCTGAAAAAGGCTGGAGAGGGACTGTTCACAAAGCCATGAACTGATAGGACAAGGGGGAATGGGTTTGACCTGAATGAGGGTAGATTTAGATTGGATATCAGGAAGGAATTTCCCTGTGAGAGTGCTGAGGCCCTGGCACAGGTTGCCCAGAAAAGCTTTGGCTGCCCCATCCCTGGAATTGTCCAAGGCCAGGGTGGATGGAGCTTGGAGCCACCTGGAACAATTGAAGGTGTCCCTGCCCAGGACAGAGAGTGGAATGAGAGAAGCTTCATGGCCCGTTCAAACACAAACCATTCCATTCTTCTATGATAATTTGCCTTAAATGATATCACTGAAGTCATATATTGCTCGATTCCATTTTACAGAGGCAAAAAAATGCAGAGCTAATTCCAAAAGTCAAATAATTTTAAGTGGCATTTGAGGAAAAACATTGTCAAGGCAGAATGCTGTTCAATTAAAAAAAAAAGGCTTTGGAAGTCACAAAGTAATCATATACCGACTTCAGAGTGCATCTTAAAGAGGAGAGAGGAAAAGATGCATCATAAACATCATAAACATCTTTGAAAAATAGTGCACTTTTTGTGTAGGGAGACTCAGTGTTCATCACTTCTTGTATTTTATAAAAATTCTTCCAAATTTTTACACTGAATCTTTTAGAAAAGACCACAGCAAAAAATGAACAAAAAAGAAAACACAATCTAATATATTAGAGCGGGTATTGTATTTCAGTAATGTGGATGTGAGACTATAAACAAGCAGTTTACAGATGTAGACACTATTAGAAGAGGCTAACGAAGTGTTAGCACATCTGTTGATGTGTAGGGACCATAAACTCCAACTGCATCCTCTGATAATCCACACAAAATTAGATTTCCAAAGGATGTGATATCAGCATGTCCCAGATGAAACCTCTGTGGTCCCAAGAAGGGACACGGTCTGTTTTCTAGCAAAGAACAAGAGCAAAAATCAAGTGCTTTTCTGTGCTGTAACTCTGGTAAGAAACAATGAACTTTTATGGTAATGGGAGTATTTTTTTAATGGGCAAAAGCAACACCAAGGTTTGTCCACGATGGTTTGGTGTGTAACATGTTGGGTTTTGTTGTACAGGAGTGAAGATGCAGTCAATCAGATGGCTGTTACTCCCTTCCCTCTACCTTCAGGCTCTCACTCTTCCATTGAGGTAAGGCTTGTGGGTTGTTATTTTTAATTAGGGATTGCTAAATTAGATAGATTAATCATAATTAGCATCTCATGATAAGTTCGAGCACCTTGTCTAATTAAACCCTGAATCATAAAATACATTGGGTAGAGACTTGACCTAATAGGCTTATTTTCCCCTGTCTCTTTTTTATTGATCTCGTTGTTACTGAAAGACATTAACAGCAGATATTAAACAGGTTATTGCTGTACTGGAGGAAGAGAAGGCTCCAGATGAAAACCTTACCATCTCCTGTCCTGCTTCTTTTTCAGCTGGTTTAGAGTAGTCATGGTGAGGAACTTTTGCCCAGAACCACTTTGCAGTGCAAAAACTATCTTAGTGTAGTAATGTTACCAATATTTTCCATCATTAGAGTTGCTACCTCAGCCTCAGTGTCCTGATTTCTCATCTGTGCACTGTGAATCCTTGCAGAGTCACCACACTGTTATCATTTTGACATCTCGGTAAAGCGTAACCAAATTTTCTAGATAAACTGCATGGTTGGCCTTGCTGTTGCTTTTTAATTCTATTTCTATTTGAGCTAATAAAGCAAAAGATGTTTTATAATTCAATTGGAGTTTGGTCTTGCCTTGATAAATTCATGTGCACTGAACTCCTGGTATTTCCACAAGCATCAGTGTGACCCCTCAACGTGGGTCCATGTCAGGTAATGGTGGATGCATCTCCTTCTCACACACTTGCTGTTGTATTTCAGATCATTTTACCACTGATGGCTGCTCCATGCAGGCCTTGTGTTGTACAGTGCAAGAACTGCTTAGATTTTATTTGGATCTGAGTCATTTTTGGACAGTGCTTTGGCTTTTCCCCTCCATCCCAGCAGCATGTCCCAAGCGCAGCTGGAAGATTGCAAATGACAATTTACAGAGCCTCAGTTAATTTTATTTTTGTTGACTCTCTAATACCTGCATTTGTTCCCAGTTTGGTTTAATATTTGTGTCTTCAGGATGAAGCAGGAAGCTTTGTTTAGGCACATTTTGTGCTGTGGTCAAATGACTGTAATTAGACTCTACCAAGGCACGGGCTGTGTTTGCCTTTAGAGGGAGATGCTTGTGGGTTGAATTTCATCCATTAATGGCAACCACTTACTATTTACATTATGTTTGTTTTATAAGTAAACGCAGATTTTACTTCTAGCTAGTATTTTTTTTTATTATATAAAATAAATGTGACCTAAAATAGTGATACTGTATAGACATATACGTTGCTTTCCTTTGGCAGCTCTTCCTGTCTTTAAAGAAAGGAAAAAACCTTATATCCTGGAATTATATCTTCAAATATCTTTGAAATACCAAATAAATATTTAACATTGTGTCTTACATGTAACTTGTCAGATCACATTAAAAAGTCTGGCTGGTGTAATGAAATGTCAGGGTGCCGTAGTTACAATATATAATTGGGTTAGTTTTTCTTCATCTTATCTCTTTATCTTCACTAAGGTATTTTAATGTGAAAAGGGATAAACAGTAAATATCTCTTAAAACAGGGTCTTGCTTCATGCCATAATCCATGTTGCTTTGCAGGAGGGAACAGCTTCGAATTTGGTGCAACTATTTTAAAACAAAGTAAATTAAAATAATAGATCAGAAATCTGTTCAGATTCAGGACCTGGCTGGTTTAAAAATGGGAAGGAGAATCAAGAGGGGGAATGGCTTTGATCTGAATGAGGGTAGATTTAGATTGGATATCAGGAAGAAATTTTTCCCTGTGAGGGTGTTGGGGCCCTGGCACAGATTCCCAGAGAAGCTGTGGCTGCCCCATCCCTGGAAGTGTCCAAGGCCAGGTTGGAGCCACCTGGGACAGTGGGAGGTGTCCCTGCCCATGGCAGGGGGTGGAACTGGATGAGCTTTAAGATCCCTTCCAATCCAACCCCTGGTCAGACTGTGTGAAGGAAACTGGGCTTCCTTTAACATGTTGAGCACAAGACAAAGGTCTGGAGAAGCCTTTTCATACAAAGTCAGAAGTTTTCACGGTTGATAGGAATTAGTCTGTCCTTGAAAGCTCCCCAGAGCTGCCCCTAAGTGCAGGTCTGGGAATACCTCGTGGTGCTTTGTGCCAGCCAAGTGGGGAGACCAAGGTCTGTCTTTCAAAACCTCTATCACTTGTTTGTCTCCTGACATCAGGATGCTTTAATTGCTCTTCTTTCTACTTTGTCATGCTTCTACTTGTTTAGAAAAGCAAAAGAAAAGGTAAAATTGTCTAATTTTTTTTTAGCTGTTATGGAAGCTCACAACTCTGTTTAAAAACTGTTGTCAATCCTTTCTCCCAGGATCATGGTGGCACTGAACCTGCAAGTGGCGAAGAAGACCCGAGTTTGGAAGTTGTCATGAAAAGCTTAATTGATGAGGAGCCCAGCAAAGCTGTAAGAGACTTAAAATGATATTCAATCATGATTTAGACCTTAGAAAATGGAGGTTTCAGTGGCCTGATTCGTTTTCTTTGCTTTTTTATTGCAACATTGCTGCACTTTTGTCAAATAATATTCAGTACATGTAAAAGCAGAATCAAGTTCTCAGCTTTACATACACAGACTGTTTCCATGAACTGTAATTCATGAACTAAGTAGTCAGTATAATTTGTTAAAATATCAAGATAAGAGTTTTCATGTAGCATTTAGGCCCTCTCTTGGGTTTTAAGTGAGTGAAGGGATTGAGTTTCCACTCTTGCCATCCATGTGTGACAAACTTCAGAAAGAAGCCTGGTCTGTAAATCATATTCTTATTTATATTCATGGCTTTGTAAATTCTAAGGCCAAGATGTCTATTATCATAATCTAGTCTTGCCTCCTGAATAACACAGATATAGAGTTACTCTCAGCAATTTCTACATCAAGCCCATAACTTGTGGTTTAATGTGGTTCTGTCCGTGTGCACTGTAACAAATACTCAACTTCTCATTGATGCAGATGGAGCTTTTTGTTGTTTAATAGGTCAGGATCATGCATTATCAGAAATCTGGAAGCCCTTCAGGGTGTAGCTCTAATCTCTTTTTTTTTTTGGACTCTATGTTAAATAAAGTTTAACTTTAGTTTAACTACTAAACATAACTAACCTAGAGGTACCTAAAATTTGCTGAGGCAGACTTTTTGCCCTCCTCCTGTTTCAAGGAGTGTGTTGGCTGGGACTTGCTGGGTGTGCACAGTCTCTGTGTCCTCAGCTAAGGAAACGTGACATTTCTGGCTATTTTTCCTTTTAGATGTCTTTTTTTCCTGTTCCATCATGTCTTTTGCAATGAGTGTCTTGGGTTTTGCAAATAAAAATTGAATATACATAATGTTCTGTAGCCAGTAATTAATTAATGAGTCTGTGAACTCCAAGAGTTAAGAAGTGTTATGTACTATTCAAGCATCAGAATTAATCACCCATAGATTGATTTATGTTCCTGGTGGATTAAAAAAAAAAAAAAAAGTTGAATTATTGCTATTCAGTAGCTCTGTGCAGAGTTCTTTGATGGGCTGGAATATCAATGAAGCAGAGTTTTTATTGTATGTATTTACAGGTGTCATTCACCTGGTTTTATTGGTGTTCTTGCTCAACTTGGCAAGAAACTTTAGAGGGATTACAAGGTAATATGAGAAATTACTCAAAGACTGAAGTGGGTAAAAATATATAAAATATCTTGCACGAGAATGAACTCTTGATGTAGGCTATGGTGCTGTGCAGCTTTCTGAATAGAATTAGAGGAGGTGTGGATTTAATGGGGGAAAAAAATTGCAGCAGTCTGAGATAGATGTGGAAGGAAGATGCCTCTAAAACAACAGGAAACTCAGAATGTATTAGCAGCTTCTTTTCAAACTTGAAGCAAGAAAGAAGGGAACAGCTCAGTATTCTGGGGAAAAGAGATTTCTCTTGAAGTCTTTTAGTGACTGTGGAGGCAAAAAAAAACCCTAAGGCATTGTTTTCCATAGCATTGCTACTGGAGCCTCACTGCTACTTTACCATTGTTACTGAATTTCTCAGTCATATGTCAGGAGAAATCAGGAATGTAAAATTCAACAAGTAAGATCAAGTTCCCTGAGTAAATAAAAAGTATGTGCTTATCAGCAGAGATCTTCCACAAGTATGTACAGCTCGAAGCACAGGCAGGATGTCTCACCAAGTGACAGCTGTAATAAAATGAAAATTAAAAAAAAAATCACATCATTCTCTCTTCATGTGTTGCTGATTAATTTGTCAGTCTCTCCCAGCACACTCTTTGTTGTCACTTCATCACTTTAAAAGCTATAAAGTTCTATAATGGACATCATTGTAGACTTGGATGATAAGAAGGGGGAAGGAAAGCAACTTTATTTCTGAACTGGAGCCAGTGGAAGTGTTAGGCAAAGTCTGGGTGTTTATTAGCTGAGGTTTGAGGTGGCCTGAGAGGAGGTTGTGGGTTTCTGAGGACTGGAGCAATTTTGCTTTCCATAAGGTGTCATTGGAAAAGAATTGATATTAGAGGGCTTTGAGATGTTGTGGGAAGTTTTAATTTGACAAAGGTGAAAATGGTATGTGAGAAGGGATTAATCTTCCTTTAAAGATTTGGACTTGGAACAATAATATGTCTTTACCACAAACAGAAAATGCATCCTTGAAACACTGGCAAAGAGGAGGAGCTTCATAAAAATGTTTTTGGATGGGGTTGAGGGGGTTGAATTAAATTAAAACAGTTGGGTTGCAGGCTCATGACAAATGCTGAGTGTACAATTCACTATTTGAGGATCTAGAAATCTTTTTTTTTGTTCAGGTACATGTAGCATAGTCTGAGTTAAACGGAGATTAGAGGGATGTGAATGTGATGCTTGGTGTTTACTCGATGTGCAAGATGAAGTTTAAGATTTTAGTCACATATCACAATGAAAAAGGGAAGTATGAAAGAATTGTTCATTGCTCATTAAAACAATCTCTCAGAAAATGCCAAAGCAGTCTTCCCATTTCTCCCCCAACACCTCTGATAATACAATGAGATCACCACTTTATCTTTTTTCCTGTTATCCATTTGGATAATTGGTAGAGTTGTAGAGTTGCAGCAAGTTTGGAGAAAAATGCAGGGTTAAAAAAAGATCCTGTGAGCCTTAGCATGATTTAACATAATAAAACTCTAGCAAACAAGGCCGGTATTTTCAAGCTTGGTTACCTAAAATTCTTTTTACTTCTTTTTTTTTTTTTGTGTATGAATTGTCATCTTAATTAGAAATTCTTTTGAGATGCAGTGTATCAGTTGTCTTTTGAAGTTGGTACTCAGCTTTTCTGCAAACAGGGCTGTTTATCATGGTTTTTTAACAGGGGTAAGATAACTAATACTGGGATCAAAGTGGCCTAAGTTTAATGGAGAGCTAACACAGCAACTGTCTGGAAGCAGTTGTAGACATAGGAGATAAAAATATATTTTAGTGTTTTGCAGGGATTCAGAAAGAAATTTGGCTCCAAGTGGAGCCTGTGATTGAAGAACCATTGTTGGAGATTTTTCTAATGAGGCTGGAGGATGCATTTTAAGCAGTTATTTTATTTAAGGGTGTCAAAAAATGGAGGGGCAGGAGAGGGCAGATGACTTTCAATACACCTTACTTTCTTTTTTGACTTTTTAGGATGTGAAATGTAATGCTGTCAAACCAGTGGTGGCAGATCAGCAGGAAACAGAGGAGCAGCTCCCAGAAAATGTATGTGTGTTTAGGAATATACCTGTGAGTGTATGTTAACCAGAAAGGAGGGGTCCTGAGGGCTTCATCTAGTTAAAGACTGAGTGATTTATGAGGGGAAGGGGTTAACTGGGGAGACATTAAAATAATTTTATTGATGGAAACTTAAAAAATTACTGCTTCTCTTTAACTGTGTGGAAATTGCTTGTTTTCCTTCTGTTCATTTTTAGGATTTAGTTCATGATTTAGTGATGATAATCAACAGCTAATGAGAATATACACACAACGTGCCTTTCTGTGGCTGATAACTGATCTCTCTTGCTTCTGCTTTGCTTTTAGGTCCTCAGCCTGATCAAGCAACCCAAATCTTCAGCAAAAGTACCAGTGAGCTTACAGGAGATACCCCTGGAGCCAGCACCTACTTACCTTTCTCCAGAGGCAGAAGTCCCCAGCCATAGTATGAACAAGTGATTTATTCCACCAATAGAGAGTATTTTTAGTACCTTAACATCCAGGATGAGTATATTAGTTTTGTTTTCCAGAGAACTTCTGCTGAGATTTTTTTTTTCTTTGAAGATCCAATGACCTATTTTTTTGTGAAGTGTTTGTATTTTTCCCTCATTTTAAAGTTTTTGAGAGCTTGAAGGTGCCTTTGCTTATTTTTCTTGACTTCTACTTACAAATATGTTGTTCCTCTTTCTGAGTAAAATAGAAGGAAAGAAATCTGGGACATCCTGTCCATTCCATGGTGCTGGAATATGGTCTCACCTGTTCTGAATTGAGCTGGATCCCTTGCTATTATGATCTGAATTGTATAGGTTATAACTGAATTAGATGTGCTCCCAGACATTTACTCTCAAGATTTACCCCCAGAACTCGAGTCATGCTGGTTTAAAGACTTAAGAAGTGACTCAGAGTAGTTCTCTAGTTCAATTTGTTTAAGGTGAAGAGCAAAATATGAGTTTAATTAGTTGTTGTCATGTGATTCCTTTGGTGGTTTTCATTTAATTACTAATTTCTTTACCTTTTTATGTTCTTAGGTGTCCTCCCACCTCCACTGCCTGTGGATCCAGCAACATGTCCCATAGTTCCAGGGCAGGAGATGACCATAGAGATCTCTAAGGGTCGGTCAGGCCTGGGGCTCAGCATCGTCGGGGGGAAGGACACTCCACTGGTGAGTTTCTGTTAAACTGATATTTGCTGTCTCTGGTAAAGAATAGCAGACAGGGACAAAGAAAACATGGAAAATAATAATGCCCTTAATGTGTAATTGCTCTAATGAATTGTTGAGGGCAGGGAGGACAAAGCGGCAACTATAATCTGCAATAATAAATTGATCATTTTGCCTTCTGTTGGATCAGTTGTTTTCTGTTCAGGTTTAAATTGGAAGGTTTGTGTTTCAGTAGTGCTTTCTGCTATGGTCAGAGGTTACAAATTTGTATTCCTCTATTAAGCCACTGTGAAATAGGAGTTACAAGCAGGTAAGTTACCAGAATGGTTGGACTAGAAATTAATGTTGCAGAGGCAGAGCTGCTTCAGCAAGGTTAGCACCTCTGTCTGGAGAGCAGAGGTGCTTAGTAGCTGTTTAAACAAACTGTGATTTATTTGCTTGACAGCAAAAGCCCTTGCTGAACAGAGGCAAAGCTGAGGTAATGTTTTATTGTTTTCTGTGTCTTGTAGCTTAATCTGCCTGTTGGATATGCTGTTTTTTAAAAAAATATCTTCAGATGAGTTAAAACTTACCAGTTCAAGTGTAAGCTCAGCAAGTTAGTGATGCTAAACCCTTCTCTGCCTCTGCTCTTGCTGTTTCCTAACCCTCCACTTTCCTTTCAAGATATGCTTTGATACAGTGTAAGAGAATGCCAGACTGGGTTTTTTGAATGTCAAATTCAGTCCTTTCAGTAAGCAGTTGTGCTGCTGAGATGTCTTTACTTGGTCCTCCTGAATTCCCTGCTGCAGAGACACTTCAGGCAAAGGAACTGCTCTGGTACATGCAGTTGTTCCCCAAAATACCAGTGGTGCACCATTTAGCAATGAAATGCAGTGAATGTCAGCAGATACAGATAAGTAGCAGTCCTTTTCCAGAACAAGAAAAAGAAAAAAGTTAAAGGAAAAGTTTAAAAGGAAGAAGAAAGTTCTGTTTTGCAAAATGTAGGCTGTTTCTTTTACAGCATTAAAGCTTTAATTGGAAAAAGTTCAGGTTTTGGTCCTATTTATCCCAGTCTCCAATTATGTGGAGTTGGGATGAATTGCTCTGTTGCACATGGAGAAGGATCTGAGTTATGGTGAAGACTTAAATCAGCCTGGATGGTTTTCACTCTCTCCAGGCATCCACAGCTTTGCCCCTTGTCCCTTTTTTGTCAAGCTCCTCAGTGTTGAGTAAATTCAAGTTAAGTTGCTCAGTGTTAGTTGTCTCCCTGCTTTTTCATTTCACTGGAATTTGGAAGTGGTACATGGCAGTCTGTCAGATGCAATATGGTGCTTGTCTTTCATGAGATTTTAATATAAATAAATGAAAACTGTAAATAACTGCTTTACAGAGCAGATGAGAAAAATGCAAAGGATTTTATTCTTTAAATTGAGTAAATGGTTTGGGTTAAGTATTATACTTTCATTAGTTCATTCATTAAAGTGTCCTCCTAGGAGTTAATTTTAAAAATCTATGCACTTGAGTGCAGTAACTGAAACCATGAAGGGAGGGAGTCCAAATTCCCATTTTTCTGATCCTCAGCTTGGAGGACTTACCAAAATGAGTCCCTGTTTCATTTCATATTTCTGAATCTTGCCTTTCAAAGGCAAGAAATGGTGTTTCATAGGAAACAAGTCGCTTTTGGGAAACCACAGTCTAATTTGATCATTTGCCATGTGCAAAGAGCCTCTCTGGGATTCTCCATAACTTGTTTATCCAAAATGGCCTGTGCAAACCTTTCTCCTCAAGGCAGGCTCTCAGGGTTGTGTCCTTGGCTGGTGGGATCCCAGAATCCTGGAATAGTTTAGGTTGGAAGGGAGCCGAAACATCATCCAGTTCCAAACCCCTGCCATGGGCAGGGAACCTCCCATTGCTCTACTTCGTGCTTCTGATATTCCCCAAATTATTTTGCTGCTTTTCCCTTTTGCCATGAAGTCAGAAAATGCTTTTATAAAGAGCTGAAATGATGTCCACATAATGAAGTGACATAATGAGGAGTAAAAGCAAATACTGCTCAGGGCTGCAGGAGAATTTCTGTCGTTCTGGGTTCTGTGGTTTAGAGAGGAAATATAACAAAACAGGTACATGGAGCTAAGTGATGTGCCTGTCTTGCCCTCTGTCATTTTTTTTTAACTCAGTTATATAGATAGACATCTTTTTATTTTAAAAAAGGCAAAATAAGTAAGTTCATAAATTCTGAAGGTCTCATTGTGTGGCAGAAACTCTGTATCCAAGACCCACTGTTTGCTGCAGTGCTTCATCAGTTTGGGTTTGGTTGTGGGGAGGTCTGGAGGGTTTTTAGCTATTTTTTAAACAGGAATTGTTGGATTGAAGTTAAAAGGAATAGGAATGGCAGTACTTACAGCCCACCTCTGCAGTCATGAAGCAGGGGTGTCTTTGGTACCCTTGTAGTTCTGATGCCACCATGAAAAAATGCTCCATCAAGGAATAGAAAAGGCTTGGCAGAACAGGCAGAAGGAGCAGTGTCTGTGCTGCACTGCTGCAGAAATTTTCTTTTACCTCTGAGAAAACAAGACATGAACACCCACTTCTTCTTTTTTCTACTGGGATATCTTTGTTTTGTACTTGCACAGGTGTGTAAGTGCCTACAAAACCATGAAGGATACAAACCCCAGTTCCTTGTTTCTCAGAAGTAATTTATCAATATCAGGGGAAAACGCTGCTTCTCAGAACTTGTCAAATTTAGGTGGACATGGCAAGAGTATAAGGGCTTTATCCATCTGGTTTTAAAATGCACTTGATCTAAAAATGCAGAGTGCTGGAACTCTGCTGGAGCTCACATGGGATGGGAAAGCTCTCTCAGAATATTTTATATCTTTCTTGAGCACAAGATGAACAGGCCCAGCTTTTGGAATAATAAATCTGGCAGCTGGGGACAGACTGCTTCAGAATGAAATATAGAGTGCAACTTTTAAGGCATAACCTCGGGAATCTCATCAGGAATCACCAAGTAGAGGCTTGAAAAATACAGCCTGTGAGCAGGGAGGTTAATTTGTTCAGGAGGTTGGAAAGTGATGTCTTAACCTCTGTGAAATGTTTTTTGGTGTGGAGATGTCCATCCTATTAAACTCAAAACCCTTTCCAGTTGCATGTATTCATGGCACGGACTGGTGCTCTGTGTGGGGAGCAGGGGAGCACCAGCTGGAAGAGGATGTGCTTGTAGGAATGGCTTGGAGAAGGAAGGCTTGCCCTTGAGTTATCTTCATGCTGCAGATCTTCATGTTGATCTTCAGGCAGCTATAGCCCTTAAGCAGTTCTATTTCATTTTACTCTAAGTGTTGATTTTTTTTAGTATTTTTTTTCTTCACTCTCTTTCATTTCACCTTCCCACTTGCCCCTGGGACAGCACAGCACATGGCCTCTGCTTTAAAGCAATTAAAGTGCAGAGTGGAGCTGGCTGAAGCACAGGGCTTTCAGTTTGTGAGAAGGTTTTTCTTCTTGGTTGTAGTCCAATCAAACTTGTAAAAGTAACCTCAGAGTGGGAATTTAAACTAGAACAAAAAAAAAAAAAAAAAGAGAAGTGTTTTCAGAAACATCCCAAAATGAGGTTTGAGGCCTTAATGCTGCTGCCCAGGACACCTCCTGCCCTCTTCTCCCCCCTGAATTGTGTATAAATGCTTGTCAGCCCCACCACTGTTCATAACAGCCATAAACCTGACAGGGGTGTCATTGTCACCTGGCAGCTGCTGGTGCTCCCAGGGCACCTGCACTGGGATGCCTGGGATTCATGGCAGCTGCAGCCCCCTGTGCTGGGCAGGACCCTCCTGCCTGGGCCTGGACAAGCTGTGACTCTTGGTTACACGTGGGGTTCAGCTTCAGATTTGGCCATTCATGGCAGAAAGCCAGTGTTGGCTACCCCAGGGCTGCACAGCCTGGCAGCCTCAGATCCAGGACCCTGTGGATGCCCAGCCCTGTGGAATACAAGGTACAGGGCTGGCAGAACCAAATAGTCCAGTTGCTCATGGGAAACTTAGGAAATGTTCCTTAGTTATTCTGCTTTTGATTCATTGCATTCTGTGTAAATTGTTTCAAGGCAAATAATTTAGTTTCACATAATGGGCTTTTTCCTCTGAAAGTGTTTTGCCAGAAAGTTCCTACGGGGTTTTCATCTTAAATCCTCAAAGAACAGGGTATCAAGAAGTTGTTTGAAAAAGGTGTCTTGGTACATCATTAGGTGGCATGTGGGATTTTCCCAGAGAGGTTGTGATTGTCCATCCCTGGAATTGTTGGATGGGGCTTGGAGCGACCTGGGATAGTGGAAGGTGTCCCTGCCCATGGCAGGGGGTGGAACAAGATGAGCTTTAAAGTCCCTCCCATCCTGAACTATTCCATGATTCTATGAAGTCCAAATCCCATTATCACCCCAGAGTGGGTGAATGCTGCCACGTCTTGTCCAGTTAACAACCTGCAATGAGCCATTTGCTATGAGCCAGGATTACTGATTTTCAAGGATTTGATTCTTGGCAGAACATGGAAAAAGTACCACTCTAAGATACAAACATCTTCTTAGCAGGGTGGGAGCACTGTTTTGCTTCCAGCTGAATAATTTAGTAATGGTTGAGTTGATTACTGGTAGTTATTGACTGTCTTTGCTGCCTGGGTGATTCACATCGCACAGACAAGCCAGAGGGGATTCAGCAGTTTCATGGCTGGTACAGGGATGTTCCCTCCAGTCAGAGTTAGAGAACCCTGGGAGGGAGAAATGCTTAGAGGCTCAGCTGGGGCTTGAAACCATATCCAAGTGCTGGAGAGGAACCTATGATATAAAACAAGATTGCAGGGACTGTAACCTGGGGGCTTTCTGGAGGTGGAGTAGGTAGGAGGTTGTCATTATCTGAATCTTACACAGAGAGGAAGAAAAACATACTTTATCCTGTATCTTTTCTGTTGAAAACAACAACAAACCTCCTGTGCAGGCTCTTGTATATTGGGTTGCCTGCTTCGAATTTGGTAGATTTTCTTTTTGTACTTTTGCTTTCAGCTGACTTTAATAGAAAGCATTTTTTAAGGCAATTAACAAACTTTAAGGGACTCCATCAGTGAAGTAAAGTGAGCCACAAAACCAGAGAACTGGAACACTTGAGCAATGCCCCAGAAAGTAACAGAATACGCCTGTGCTCAGCTAACAGGAGTTGGTATGAGGGCTGGAAATGCTGGGGTTGGGTAGGAAAAGTCTTTCCTAATCACCTGGGTCNAGGAGGTTGTCATTATCTGAATCTTACACAGAGAGGAAGAAAAACATACTTTATCCTGTATCTTTTCTGTTGAAAACAACAACAAACCTCCTGTGCAGGCTCTTGTATATTGGGTTGCCTGCTTCGAATTTGGTAGATATTCTTTTTGTACTTTTGCTTTCAGCTGACTTTAATAGAAAGCATTTTTTAAGGCAATTAACAAACTTTAAGGGACTCCATCAGTGAAGTGAAGTGAGCCACAAAGCCAGAGAACTGGAACACTTGAGCAATGTCCCAGAAAGTAACAGAATATGCCTGTGCTCAGCTAACAGGAGTTGGTATGAGGGCTGGAAATGCTGGGGTGGGGTTGGGGAGGAAAAGTCTTTCCTAATCACCTGGGTCAGCCCAGAAGGTTTCTGGCTCATGGCAGAGCTGGGGAGCTCCGTGATGGTGGGGATGCAATTTGACAAGAATTTTTAGGTTAATTCTGTCAGTTTAGGTGAGTCATACCTTGAAAAAACCTCATCTGTTAAGGAAGGGCAAGGGAATAATCAAGAAGGCTGTGACTTGAAATTGCAGCTGCTCAGGACTCCATGTTTGCCCCTGGAGCTGCAAGGGCTAATTACCTTTTGAGGGCTCCATGCTGCCAAGATCAGGCTGTTCCTACAGTAAAGCCAAGCTTAAGAGTCTGTTTTGTGCTGTGCTGCAGTCAGACAGCAGTAGGGACCTACCTAAATGTGACTTCTGCGTTATTAAACAGACAGGTCCTCCCTTGGTTGAGCTTTCACTCCTCCCTCCCACTTCAGTTATATTTAGATTTAGGGAGAAAAATATCTTCATCATGTATAGACAGCTGATGTCTGGGCAATTCTGTGGACACTCATCAAGTGCAGCTAAGGCTGAAATGGTTCTAGTGAAATATGCCCGTCTTGTAACTCCAAATGAAAAGGAAGATATTGGCCTCTGGAGGGTTTCAGCAATATATTGGCTATAGATACTGTTGCTGTTAAATCTACCACACAGTGAATGGAACAATAGAATGAAAAATGGGAATAGAAGTCCTGAGTTTTTAATCGTGGCTTGGGTATTGTAGAGGAAAAGTTTGCGGTTGGGAGAGGGGAAAAAATGCAATCTCTTCTAAACCAACATTTATAAAGCAAAAGGCAATTTACTGACAGAGTGGTAAATGCAGTTAGCTTGAAATTGTGAGGAATTGCTTTGACTCCTGCTTGGATAATGTTGAAATGAAGTTGGTGGATTCATCATCATTCGAGAAGGACGTTAGCTTAGAAGAGCATGAAAAACCCAAACTGCTTTGTACATGAGTTATCACAAAAGGGAATTAGAGCAGGAAGTTTTGCAAATCATGTCTTTGAAGGGTCTTTGGCAAGGGTTTGGCTGACAATTCGGCCTCCTTGTGTAGCAGTGCCTTGCTTGAAGAAGCTGGTGTCTTCAAGGAATGTAAATCAGCCATAAAATTTAAGCTGACAATATACAAAAGCAGTAGGACCTGTCAGAATGGACTTCAGGAGGATGCTGGTTGCTGCTGGTTGAAACCACTGGCTTTTGGCTTCCTGTGTCCTGCACATTCAGGATTTCATGCATTCTTTATAACCTGTGCTGTGCACTGTACCCTGCAGACTTTCCTTTTTTTTTTTTAAATAATTTAATAAAATAATGAGAGTGAGAGAGTTAAGGTTTTAATATGTTGTTCTGTGTTTTATTATTCCCTCTAAAATGAGCATGTATACTTTTTGAAAAACTTTGGTTTGCTTTGGCATGTGATTCACAGGAACATAGCTCTTTCTATCATTCTGACTTAAGTCATATATTTTTACACTAAACATCTTATTACCTTAGTTTTATTATTTCAGAATCAAAGGAGAGCTTGCAAATGTCTATGACTGCAGAGAGAAGGAATGTTAATGAATAGTACCATTGAATTTTCAGGTTTTAGCTTTTCTGATCTTAGAGAATATAACTGTAAGCAAAAATATTATGCAAGCTGAATAAAATTTAAATAAATAGGGACCAGATGTAACTATAGGGGCCTATAAAATGTAATACAAATACTATCCACTTCCTTAAAATAAATCTGTATTTTAGTATGAAAAATTATATTCATATTGATATTGTGGATTAATCTTTTTTATGAAAGTTGGCACGTGAACACCATCTCTTGCAAGGGCTTGTTCTTAAATGGGAACCAGACCTTTTGTTTTGACCTTGAGTGGGGCAGTTTCTGGGTCTCGTGCAATGTAAAGCATTTCTACATTAACACGGTAATACATTTTTACATTCTACAGCCTGTTTTACTACAGTAGTGTTTGGCTTAGGATTTTGGGTGCCTGTTAATGGTTTGTGAGCACTAGGAATGGCAGAATACTGGAGTACTAGAAAGGGGGAGGCATGATTATGATGCATTAGATAAACCCCTTTAAGAAGTCAACTGATTTGCTTGGGGCTTGACCTTCAGCTTTTGTTGCTGAACCCTTATCTTCTAGATCCCATTTAGATCTGCAGAATGGAAGATCATAGATCATAACATAACTGTTGTCATTTCCTCTGCCTGCAAGTTACCAGCAGCTGGATTTGTTTTAACTACTGGGAGATTCTTAGGTGTGGCTAATTCTCCAGTGAAACTCACTGTGCAACCAGTTGATTTCTACTTTATCTGTGAACCAGCCTGTAAAAATGAAATGACAATTTTACTGCTCTGGACAGAGTATTGCAAAAGTTGAAAAGGAAATAACTGATGTTATTGTATTTCCCCTGGGAAAGAGATAAATCTGTAATCCTGCAGTCAGCAAACCCCCTTGCAGTGTTATTATTTTTAATAATTATAATTTAGTGTAACATTTGTAGCTACGTAGGAAGTTAGTTGGAAATGTGTAATGTTAGCTTAGGAAAACACAACTCAATCAGAAAACATCTTTTCCTGAGTGTTGTTTTAGATGTAGTTTACTTTTTGTCATCCATAGGAAAGTGCTCTAATCCATGTAGAAAGCTCCATAAAATCTGTAATTTTGGTTACTGGTGAGATTCAGTCCCCTAACTACAGACCTAACTGAAAATTTAGGTAATTCCAACAGTTTGCCCTGTTTTCTAGTACTCAATCACATAAGTTCTAAAAACTGGGGAATGGCCTTAAGATGAAGGAAGGTAAGTTTAGATCAGATATTGGGAAGAAATTCTTCCCTGTGAGAGTGGGGAGGCCCTGGCACAGGTTGCCCAGAGAAGCTGTGGCTGCCCCATCCCTGGAAGTGTCCATGGCCAGGTTGGAGCAGGATCTTTAACATCTCTTCCAGTGGAAACCATTCTGGGATTCTGTGTTTCTATGATGATGTTCCCTTGGTCCAGGACAAATGCTCTGGTGGTTGAGGTAGCCTTGCAGCCAGAGAGCAAAGCTGTGGATCTGATTTCTACTGTCTGAACGTTTTTTTGGATATTTTTTTGTCTAACCTTTACCTCCTTAAAGTAGACATCCTGGAAAACATGTTCTGGGATTTTGAAACAACTCATTTCTAAATGAGTGCCTTACCCAGAGTCACTCTGTGCTGATCATTGCAATCCTCAATGCACAGTCGTTCACCTCCCTTCTGTGAAATGTCTTTGATCCTATCAAAATAATGACTGGATTATGGACTGAAATAGCACAACAAAGATCAACTCAAAGCAAAGTTGAGCTCAGTTAAAGCAGTAAATTGTGAATGATCTGCAGTAGTGCAGGACTATTCAGTACTAGGCAAGAAGCCTCTACCAAAATCTGCCCCTTTTTCCCCTGCCAAGTCCAGCCAACACCAGGTATGTGGGGTTTTCTCTGCTGCAGTTCTTTTGAAATCACCCCTCTTACATACTGATCCACCTTTATCACATCAGAATTATCCTTGGTACTTAATGTTTGGGCCTCCTTCATGGCTTGTGTCCTCTAACTCCCTCACCCTCTATTCCCAGCATTCCCAATAACAGCCTGGGGGCTGATTTTCAGTGGCTTTTCAGTTGAAAGCTGCTGCTTGTCCTGCTGAAGAACAGCTGCAGAGTAGAAAAGAAACACTAGAAAGACTGGCTCAGAAGCAATAAACTTGCAGAAAACATGTGAGCAGTCCAAGCCTAGAGCCAGCCAGCTTGTGAGACTTTCTCACCATGGTTTATGTTCCTGCAGGCTTTTAAGGGTCTCTCAGTCAGTGATTTTCCTGAATAAGATTCTGACTTTACCACCTTTCTCCCAAAAAGCTCAGTCAGGGCAGTGCTATGTGGTCATTGCCTGCGGTCTCTGCCGTACCAGTTCTTGACATTTAAGATACAAAGATTAAGCTGTCAATCTTACTGAATTTAATTCTCAGCGTTAGAATGTCTATTTGTGCTTTTTGCTGATGGGTGAGTGTGATATTCTTCCCCTGACAGGTCTCTGAAGTTGGTATAAATCAAGCAGAAAAAATATCCACAGCTTGGGGGTGAGTTGAGATCTGATTCCCTGAGAGCTCAGGGCTCTTCCCCTCCTTGGATCAAAGGCAATGCACTGTAGATCGTGCTGTGCAATCGCAGTGATACTCTCCAGGGGTGTAGCTGTCCCACAGCTCAAATCTGAGCCCTAAAAAATATCCCCTAACATACTGTGTGGCAGGTTTGGTGAGCATTTCTGCTCCTTAATGGATTTGGTGAGCGTTGTATCCAAACCTGGCGTGTTTTGCCACGTTTGGGAGCTATTCTGACTTGCAGGTATTTATTTTTTTAGCCATGCAGTGCCATATCAGTGCATTCAGCTTCATTTCCTTGGACTGCAGGCCCCTCAATATAAACATTTTTCAGACCAGGATGGCAACCTCAGCAGTAGCAGACAAATTTCCTTCAATTCTGTCTTCTCATGGTTGGACAGTCTCAGTTTACACCTGTGAGCATGGACTTTGTTTAGCACAGAGAAGCTCTGTTTACATGCCCTGGCTCGTATTCCCCATCCTTCCGTCCCATGCAAGAACTGCTCAGCTCTGCATTAATTCCCCATTTGTATAATGATCCCAGACTGTTCTTTGTCAAAATATACAAAGATTAAAGCTCCAGTTTGTTGAATGGATTTGTAAACGTTATGAAGTATGTGCTTTCAGCAGCTGGATATCTTTTTTTAAACAAGTGTGTTCTTGATGCGAGAGTGTTTTTATTTCTCTCTTCTGCACAAACAGTTTCCATGACTCTGCCAAGCCATAATCTATATGAAGCTGGTGGTGAAAGGAGATGGGGAGGAATGGGAGTGAAAATCTGCCCAGAGCCACTATGAATTCACAATCTCTAGCTGAACATTGATACCACTTTCCCTTCCTCCCTCTGGGTTGATTGATTTTGAACTGTTTAGGCCCACACTAAATTTGAGGCCACTGAGCAGGAGCTCCAGATGTCCAGGAACCAAACCCCATCTTTTAAATAAATGCTGTGTATTGTTTTAATCATGATAGATATTTTTTTCCTGAGGCACTGAGAGGGGTGTTACAGCTTTAATCCCTGCCTGTCAATAGAGTCATTACAGATTAGGTCTTGGTTACATGGCTGGAGTATCACATTACATCTCGTTACTGCATGACCTTCTTCAAAATATTGATATGGTTAAAAATGTTCTCAAACATCAGTAATTTGGTTTCAGTGATTTGTCATGGATGATCAAAACTAGCAGAGTCTCACCCAGACTCCACTAGATCCAGTGGAAAAAAATTGCTTTTGGGCTAAATGCACTTTGAGCTGATCCCAGAAGTATCAAGAGGAAAGAGGTCTCTTTGCCTTAGTGTATAAACTAAGGAAAAGTGAGACTGATATTTATGCTTATGGACCATTTAAACATCTTTGCAGTGCATTGTGGACACAGTGCTTCATTCTGTTTTAAATCGATTTGATAGGCACGGTTCAACTCCACTACCTTAAAATAAACCTGCTTAAGAAAAACACTGTTTTGGCAGGTCAGATGTTTCCTTCTCCTGGGTAGGCACAGACAGAACAGGAATGTACCTTTTCATGCCATATGTATTTTTAGGTCTAGGTCTGGCTTCTAACACATGCAGGAACTGCGGGGTAACACTGAATTGTTGCCTTTTCAAATAGATGATGCAGATTGTTCAAACTGATAACATTTGGTGGTTCCTGAATCCAAGCCTTTGGTATGTGCAGTTTTACATTTAATAATGCAGTACTGGGAAAAGCTGGTGACTCTGGGTTGTTGACCAGATTTAAAGCAACCACAGATGGAAAAGAAACCTAAAGAAATGTGATTGAAAGTTCCTTGCTTGGAGGTTAGGAAATACGAGATTAAATACAGTCTGAAAATGTTTAATTTGACCATTTTATTTATGTGCCCAGTCTGCTGTTATAAGGTCACATTGCCAACTTTCTGCTGAAACTCACAGTCACCCAGTGCCCTGCTGTGTCCCAGCTGAATGATGCTGCCTTAATAAGCTGGTCAATATTTTGTTTTGTCTCATTGGCCACTTCTAAATGTCTCCATAGAGTCATAGAATGGTTTGGGTTGGGAGGGACCTTAAAGATCAACTCGTTCCACCCCCTGCCATGGACAGGAACACCTTCCACCAGACCAATTTGCTCCAAGACTCATCCAACCTGGCATGGAACATGTCCAGGGATGGGGCAGCCACAGCTTCTCTGGGCAACCTGTGCCAGGGTCTCCCCACCTTCACAGGGAGAAATTTCCCAATATTGAATCTAACCCTGCCCTGTGGCAGTGGGAAGACATTCCCCCTTGCCCTGTCACTCCAGGCTCTCAGCCAAAGTCCCTCACTGCTCTCTTGGAGCCCCCTTAGGCACTGGAAGGGGCTCTAAGCTCTCCCTGGATCCTTCTTTTCTCCAGGTGAACACCCCCAGCTCTCCCAGCCTGGCTCCAGAACAGAGGGGCTCCAGCCCTTGGAGCATCTCCTTGGCCTCCTCTGGAGTTGCTCCAGCAGCTCCACATCCTTCTGATGTTGGACCCCAGAGCTGGAGGCAGCTCTGCAGGTGGGGTCTCACCTGAGCAGGGCAGAGGGGCAGAATCCCCCCCTCCCCTGGTGCCCACGCTGTGGGATCAGCCCAGGACACGGGGCTCATGAATGGGGCATATTGAGCTCCTCATCTGCCAACACCCCACATCCTTCTCCTCAGGGCTGCTCTCCATTGTCATGCCTTGGCAAAGTGTTTCAAAAACTAAAAGTGAAATACGCAGTGAAAGTTCTAAACCACAGACTCAGCTTTTCCTCAAAGTTATCCATGATCAGCCTCAGGTGAAAGAATATACATCACTGTCACCTCTTGGCTTTCACCCAGGCAAAAGTCTCTTGTGTTGACTTAGAGTTATACCATCATTTTTAAAACAAAGGTAACCCTCAAAAAAAAAAGAAAAACAAATCCCAAGCTGGCCAAACAAAAACCCACAACAACCTAAGCTCCACAACAATCTAAGACATGTAGCAGATGATTTTCTCAGTGCTGCTGAGATGGATGTGTGCATGTTGCTCCATTCCATTAGTATTTGTTGCTTCAGTTACTGCAAGACAACCCTACAATTGCCCGTGCTGTGTGTATATATTTATATGTAATTTCTTTTAATCAAATCATTCTTCTGATTTTCTTACTTACTTGGTACACAGCTCAGTATTCTGCCTTCATTTATGTAGATTGAAATCTCTTTTCCCAGTCTGGGACGCTTGTATCAGCTGTAATTTATTTGTGATTACAATCCTCCAGGCTTTTTTCAGGGGTTGGTGTACATGAATCAAAGAGGGAACCTGTGACAGTGGTGCTGTGCTCCAGCAGCAGCACAGTCCACATCATTAAATAAGGTGTAGTGGGAATGAAAGAGAGCCGTGCTCTCTGTTGTCTTGATCTGAGCGTTTGCTGAAGGGCGTTTGAGTTTTCTCTCTGTTCAACGTGCACCATGTGTGCTGGGAAAGGCAACAAAGGGAGGGGGGCTAAATTGGTGATGAGAGATGTAGTATCTAACAGTGGTTTCCCAACACGAAGGGACTTTGTTCTACCTCAGCAGCAATTTCCTGCCCCTGCTCCAGGAAGGTGACGCGCAGCGGGACCTGCACGCTCCAACCTCCCCGCCTTTTGTTGGAAGTGCTGCAGAAAGGCTCCTCTTTGACTTGTATGTCAGGCTGGGGAGGGGACTTCACAGCCTCAGCATTTGTCTGAGAGTGGTTTATCCATGTCTAATGAAAAATCATCGTGTGTTTATCCAGAGCCAGAGTTGGTAGCGGAGCCAGTTCATTCTCTGAGGCTGAGTGTTCTTGAGGAGAGGAACAGGTTTTTGCACTTTCTGAAGTGTCCCATCCTGCTTGCTGAATCTGAAGCACTGTAGCAGGATGTCCACCTATTTTTTTTTTAAGGAGGAAAAGAAAAAAAACAAACAAACCAGAACAATGCAAAGGGAAAACACCAGCAAGAGAACAGTATGTTCTTTGTAATGCTTTTTCTTTGGGGACATCTATTGCTGGCAATAAGATTAAATCATTGAAACCTTCCCTGAAGCTACATCTGCCACTGCCTACATTTTCCAACCTCAGTAATAAACTAACATTTGCCATTGTTCCTTTCTTCTGGATTTCATTTCTTACAGATTTAACCAGCGCTATTTACCACAAGGCATTCAGCTCTTGCTTAGAGCTGAGATCTATGCCAAGTCCCTAAAAATATTCATAGCTGCAAAAAATCTGGTTTTAAATAATATCATTAAAAGTAGATGATATTAATACAACAGTTCACACTGAGTTCATGTGCTGCTGATGCCAACCTATAAAAATGATGGAAGAAGCTCTAGACAAGACTACCCTGAAGTGGTGAACAAAATCCTTTGTGCATTTTTACTGTCTCCCCATGTTTTGATTACAGGGGTAATTTTCTTATCCCAAAATATTAAAAATTTTTAAAAAGTGTCTGTTAGAGTTTTGCTTCTCCTGACATGGAGAGTTGTACCTTTTTATTGTGGTGGGCTGTGTGAGGGGGGGGTCATGGCTGCCAGTTTTTGGGATGTTTGAGGAGGAGGATTCACACCACCCTCTTCTTCCCACAGGATGCCATAGTGATCCATGAAGTTTATGAAGAAGGGGCAGCAGCCCGAGATGGCAGACTGTGGGCTGGTGATCAGATTCTGGAGGTAAATTGCTTTCTCTGTGTATGTGCTTGGTTGTGTATACTTGTTTTTCAGTGGAACAGAAGTTTCTTGTAGGAGAAGAAGTCATTGAGTAGGATCTGTACTTGAGACTTCCTCTCCGTCACCAAGAACATCCTGAAAAATTCATATTTCCTTATATATTCATATAAACTGAAGGTACAAATTGAGAATACATTAAATTTAATTGAGCAAGGCACTTCTTGAATTACATAGTTCAGCTGTCATGTCCAATAGCTTGGTATTATTCATCTCTTTAATCTTTCATTCAGAGGCCACCGCTCAAGTATCTCTGCACTGCCTGCAACCCAAGAATTGAGTGAGGCCAATGTGGGATGAGGAGAGGGGGGCTGGAGCATCCCTGTGAACATTCCTGGGAGCATCCCTCCCAGCATCCCTGCAGAAGCTACCAGCTCCCCCAGGCCACGCTTCATCCAACTTGGGAACACACGGAATAGTTGCTGTGAATAAATGTGGTGTTTTTCCCTCAGCCAGGCATGGAAAAGGTGGAGGGAAAGGGTTAAGAGAGAAGTGTTGGTCTGCAAATGAAACTTGCGTCAGGCAGGGGTTCAGTGCAGCTGCTCAAAGCTCTGCTGTCAGCTCAGGACAAATTCCCAGCATGGCCATTAAGACTTCGGTGTGTAGGGTTAGAAAAATAGCGAGGGGTACTTGGGGACTTGTCTTTACAGCTCTTGCACTGAAAATATTTTTGTTAGCATTGAGGCTGAATGTTGTTTTCGTTTTATAAATAACAGTGTATTAACAGAGCACCATAATTAGGGGGAAAAATGGGGCAGGTTAATTAATTCTTCTCTGGCCAAACAGGAAAGTGCTAATGTTTGTGGGCCATAATATTATTATTTCAGCTTTTAAAAGCTGTGTTAATGAATCAAAAAGATGACTCTGAATTAGTTTCAGATTAGGGTGATAAAGCACACATAGATGCCTGTGTCAAGAAAAAGAATATCAATGCAGTATATAAATAAGTGTGTGCAGAATTAGTACAACAAAACATAATTTTTACAGATTAGGCTTAATTATCTTAATGTAAAATTAAGTATGATTATAACTTTGCATGTCTAGAAATACTGAGAAATATTTTCATTGCCTTAAAAGTTATGGAAGTGGATTAACATTGTAAGGTTCTCTTGTTACAATTCATGCTACTTCCTAAAGAGACTTTGAAAATGTTTAAGTATTGATGTGTTTTGGTATTAAGAAATAAAAGATGATTTTGTTGACAGAATATTGGCAAACTCCTTAAAGGGCACCCGTGGATCAGGCCTGGCAAAATTAGGAGGTTAAGTTTCGAGCTGCCATAGTTTTTTTTAATCTTGATCATTTAAGTAGAACTTCTTGTCCTGTCAGATATTATCAAAATGCTGAAACCTTCTCTGGTTATGGTAAGAGAAGTGTAGCTGGGCGCTCCAGCAGCGGTCTGGTGTGCCATCTATTGGAAAAAAAGGAAAATCACCATTCATTATGTCCTGTCTGGGCTTCTCCATGGCCATTTATTTGCTGGTGTTTCTGATTCCTTCTGTTTTCGTCTCAGTGCTGTTGTGGAACTGGGGGAGAAGGAATCTGAGACATAGGGAACTCAAAGGAGCACATCCTAGTTGTAGAAAGAAGCATTGATTGAGATTCCAAAGCTTTGAGGTTAAAAAGAAGAGAAGAAAACCCACAAAACTTTCAGACTTCCAAAAATGTTTTGATTATTGTGATTTACTCCAGGCAGTGGCACAGAGCACCAAACCCAGACTCCACAGGAGATCCAGGAGCTCGGCCCGCTGGAAATGGGAGCACTAAATTAGAGCGCCAAGGGGTGTCAATTTGACAAATCTGTGCTGTCACACAAGGGTAGGGTGTGATGAAAAGATCATTTATACCTGTCATTTGTAAAGCAAACACTGATTATTTCAGGTGAACGGGATCGATCTGCGCAACGCCAGCCATGAGGAAGCGATCACTGCGCTCCGACAGACGCCCCAGAAGGTGCAGCTGGTTGTTTATAGAAATGAAGCACATTATAAAGATGAAGAAAACCTAGAGATTTTCTATGTAGACATACAGAAGAAAACGGGCCGAGGGCTGGGGCTCAGCATAGCTGGGAAACGGTAAGAGCAGCTCTGATCCGACAGCGCTTCACATGAGAAATATTTTGCTTTCTGATGTGTGAACGACTGTAGCCATTCCAAGTGGAATGTGAAATAAAGAGAAAACTCCTTAAGAAGCAGAATTTTGTATCTAAATATTTTCATGGATTCAGTGGGGCTGTGGTTCTGGCTCCTCTGTTAGAACAACAGACCTGAGCAGAGAAGGCTGCAGCTGCCCAGAGTTGCTCCCAGTGGCTGTCCTGCTCAGAGGGAGCGTGGCCATGTGCAGAACTGGGAACTCACTCTTCTGGTGGCATCCTCTTAGTTGTGTCTCAGGGTTTTTCTGGTGGCTTTTCTGGTTTCAAAATAGGGGGAGAAACCTTCCTGTTCCCAAATACCAGGATGTGCCTTTGCAGATGGATCTGTAAGTTAGATTTGGCTTCTACTCGGGTTCAAAGAGACTGACATCACTGGAAGATACGAGCCTGAGTTAGACCCAAATCCTGAGCAGTATCAAAGTGGTTGTGTAAACACTACAGAGAGCAGTTCTGTGAGTACAGAGCAGAACCTGAGTGACAGAATCTTTTAGGTTGGAAAAGACCTCCAGGATCATCAACCTGTGGCCAATCCCCACCTTGTCACCCAGAGCACTCAGTGCCACATCCAGTCCTTCCTTGGACACCTCAGGGATGGGGACTCCAAACCTCCCTGGGCAACCCATTCCAATGCCTGACAACCCTTGCAGTGACAAAATTCTTCATGATGTCCAACCCAAACCTCCCCTGGCAATACCTGAGGCCAAGTCCTCTTGTCCTGTCACTTGTTACCTGGGAGAAGAGACCAGCCACAACCTGGCTCTGCCCTCCTGTCAGGGAGGTAGCAGTTTATAAATAAAATGTGACTTTTTACCGATCTGTTCTAAACCATTGCTATCAGATCACTCAAACCAGAGCACTGATAGTTTTAATCTTTTTTTTCTTAAAGGGATTTATGGCATGACACTCATTCAGTGTCAGTGCATAAGAGTCACATGGCTGCTCTCCTGTATTGCCAAAAATAGTTCACTTTTACTGTCACCAATCATCATGTCATTATCCTGACTGTGTATGGTCAGTAAAGTTTCTGGAGCAGTTTTTTACAAGTGGGGATGTTTAACCCAGGTGTTGTGAGCAGATTGGAGGTTGGGTAATTAATTTAGCTTATGTAAATTACCCTGCAGATGGTAATCACAGTCTCCAGCCCTACCACCTTTGCTTCTGGGCTAAACTTTCTGTGCTATTGCAGAGTGCTTCAGAGTGGGGATTGCCTCCTTAGGGGTAGCCCAATATCTGAATTAAATGATACCCAGGTATAATTCAGGATGTCAAGTGGTGTGTCCTTCAGGGTGAAGGATACCAAATCCTGGCACCAGCTCACACCATGGAATCGAATCATTTAGGTTGAGAAAGCCCTCTGAGATCATTGAGTCCAATCTTTAACCTAACACTGCCAGGTCCACTATTAAAACCATGTCCCTTGAGATAGTTTAACTTCATCTTAGAGCAATCCTTGTCTTTCTATTCATAGAAATGGTGTTTTTCATGGATCTTTATGTATCATACAGTCAAAA
>VYZS01093379.1:0-18100 GCA_013400695.1 Neodrepanis coruscans | reverse complement strand
AGCCCAATATCTGAATTAAATGATACCCAGGTATAATTCAGGATGTCAAGTGGTGTGTCCTTCAGGGTGAAGGATACCAAATCCTGGCACCAGCTCACACCATGGAATCGAATCATTTAGGTTGAGAAAGCCCTCTGAGATCATTGAGTCCAATCTTTAACCTAACACTGCCAGGTCCACTATTAAAACCATGTCCCTTGAGATAGTTTAACTTCATCTTAGAGCAATCCTTGTCTTTCTATTCATAGAAATGGTGTTTTTCATGGATCTTTATGTATCATACAGTCAAAACTAACAGTTCAAGGGGAAAGACAGCATTAAATATAGCAAAACATGCCATGGTTTGAAAACTCATCAATCCTTTACATGGTTGAATGGGATGTAAAACTAGTTCTTACCCTGCTCACAGGTTTCTTTTAATGTCTCTTAAATGCAAGTAATCTAAATTGGTCTCCCAAAGAATATTGGATTGTGTAATTAGCCATATGCTTCTTGCATTGTTAGAAATGGAAGTGGAGTGTTTATCTCTGACATTGTTAAAGGAGGAGCTGCAGACCTAGATGGAAGATTAATTCAAGGAGATCAGATTTTGTCTGTAAATGGGGAGGATATGAGAAATGCCTCACAAGAGACTGTTGCCACTATACTTAAGGTGAGTACAGAATACATTTTAAGATACTGAAGTGCAGTTACTGACACTGTGCAAGGTAATTATCCTGAAGTGCTATTTACCATACACAGGACAGCTCCAAGTGATTACCGAGACAGGAGTTATGTCTGAAACAATTGTGAGGTTCATTTAAAATCACTTCTCTCTGTATTTCTAGGAGTTGGATGATATGAAGCAGGAAAACAAAGACACATTTAGTATTTAGGCATTTATTTGAACATGCAACTGTGTATTTCATACGTTAGGAAAATATTTGGAAACCAGAGAGGCAATACAAACCAGAACTGAAATAAATGTCTTTGGCTTGGCTGCAGCTATAAAATCACAGCTTAAATCCATTCCTGCACAGCTTTCCATCGTCCAGGAGTGATTTTTCACTGAGGTTCTGGGACAAGTTGCCTTTTTCCATTAAAAAGCACGTGGCTGGGCTGGGGGAGAGGACAGAGGATGGGATGGCCATGAGTGCCTGATGTTAGATCCTTGTACAGCTCCCAGCCTGTGGGAGCAATGCTCCAATGATCCATTTCTATTCCAAACTGCATCTGGAGACAAGGGCTTTCCACCCTGCCATCACCACCAGTGTTCCTGCACATGATTTCTTTCATTCTTGAAGGGAAAGACTAATTATTTCCTTGCTTTTTCCATTCAGGGTTGGTACTTGGCCAAAAGTTTACCTATTTAAGAATTGGAAATCAGTCATAGGAGGGTATATCGTTAAGTTGGATCCATATGGGTTAAATTCACCCTTTTCTGCAGCATTTTTCCTCTGAAGGGGTTTTCAAGCGTCTGTTTAAGAGTTGGGGGCTTTTTGTTTATTTTTACTGAGTAATTGGCCATCTGCAGTTTGCCAGTAGGAAGATTCATACTAAATTCAGCAACCAGGATAAACCTTGAGGATAAACCTAAATCCACTTTTTGTATTGTCTGAGTACAAATGTTCATGTGTTGAGCATTCCTTGTGGTTTTCTTCACGGACTTGTGGTGCTGAATATAAACATAATTCTCTCCAGGAGAGCATGAAATATTATATGTCTACTTAAATTCTACATCATGGGTTTTTTGGTTTTTTTTTCCCAAGTGTGCCCAAGGCCTGGTGCATCTTGAGCTTGGGAGATTGCGAGCTGGATCATGGCTGTCATCACGGAAAACATCCCAAAACAATCAGGTTAGTGACAAATTCCTGTGTGTAAAATAGAGCTGTGAAGGGCAGAGCACAGGGATGGTGCATTTGAGGCTCAGTCCTTCCACAGACATTGCTGAGGATGGGGAAAAAATACTTTATCCTGATCATTTTCTGTGCTGAACTGCTGTTGAAATGCTGATTAAGTAGAAGAGGTAGTTAATGTATTTATTGGTTTAAGGAGTGTCTTCCCAAGACACACTAAAAATCTGTAATATCTTTCTCAAATGACAATGCCCTGAAATGTTTTTTAGACCTGCAAAAGCTTCTTGAATGTATTTTCTGCAGCTGTTTTGTCAATCAAAATGAGTTAATGAAACCGAACTGTATCTTTGCCTATCTTAGGGCAGAACCACATGAGAGCTGCTTTCCTCTCAAAGAAAACACAGAGCAATTTCCTGCTTCACTTGCTTTTTACCTGAAGCGAGGACAACAATTCATTTTTCAATCAGAGCAGGGCTTTCCCCCTCTCCCTGTGCCCCCCAGTCTGCTCAGACACCCAGTGTTGGTATTAAAGCTGGAGTGTTGCAAGGGAGAGAAGCAAGGCAGAATGACTTAGAAAACTTCCTTTTAATGGATTTTCCTTCCAAAGACTGACTGTTTTGCCATTATATTTTAGTTGCCAATGTACCTGAGAGAGACGGGCTGTGGATCACAGCAGGGGGATGGCTGTGGAGGATTTTGGCCCCTCTCTGCCCCAGGGGGGAGCTGCACACTGAGGGGATCCAGGACTGCTAAAAGAAAGGCTTGTTTTTGGAAAGAGAGAGGAGGACCCATAGGAAGCTTAGGGGAGATTTAAGTCAAAGCAGGAATGTCTTTAGGGAGGTCAGTAAGAGGTTTGTCCATGAACAACCCAAAAAGGTGCCAAAACCATCATCACATGGCTGTGATTCCTTCACTTCCTAAAGGCCAGCAGTGACCCAGGCTGCTGTCTGGGGGGTGAGGAACCAGGAAGGACTAAAGCCATGTGGGAACAGCTGGGCTAAGCCCAGCTTTAAAAATAATGGCTAAATTGCATTGGAGAAACATCTGCACTGCATGCAGCAGGCAAGGAGAAATGAAGTAACAGAGGGAAATTATACTGATTGCATTAAGTAAAGATAGCAGTCAAATATTGCTCTTTTTTTGTTTCAACATGAAGCCTAAGCAAGACCAATATAATCAGAAAGTGACAGCTAAAAATTATCCACCTGCTTGTGCCATGTAAAATTCACAGCTGAAAGGAAAGCAAAATGCCATAATATCTAACATGGATCTAGGTAAAAAAAAATCGAATCAAACATCATCCCCCTTTTTTTGTGCCATAAGAGGCTTTTGGAGGAACTTGGTAATTCCTGTATTTCTTTCAATACAGGAAAACTTAATCTTCTTGATGCAGAGTCGTTTGAGAGCCTTCATCTCCCTGCTCCAAAGTGACTTGGTGATTTTGAAAACTGAATAAATGTTTCTCAGCAAAAGCCTTCCAAGAGTTATAAAAATCTTGGCAGATGATGCAGCAAATCAGCTTGAACGATTTGCACAACTGCGAGCGCTGTTTTAGAAGCTGCTGGCCAAAAGCACCCAGAACTTTTGTCCTCACTTGGCTTTTTTCTTGGTCCATTGCATACCTTTAGCAGTGGAAATAGAAGACTCGTGGTGCAGGACAGTGATTTCTTTCACGTGCGTTGCAAATGATGTTAACTGGGCCGTGGATTGGCAGCTCGAGGTGGAGATTGTGCTCTGCCTGGTGTTTGTCACTGACAGCTGCACACTGGTCAGTGGGGAAAAATGCTGCCAGAGCTTTTGATCCACCGACTAATGCGTTTAGCGGGAGAAAGCTCTGCTGGGGATGGAGGAGGACAGAGCAGATCTTTGTTTTGTACAAGGCAGCTCAGTTGGAAAGGTCTGGCCCTTGGTGAAACCTGTTCAGATGCACTTCCTAAATTGATAATTGCATTGCCTTGAGGGGCAGAGTCTGAAGATAAAGCCAGATAAGGAGGGAGGGGAAAAGGCTGGAAATGGATGGCCAAGGAAGGGTAACATGAGAAAGCAGCTCTCTTTGGAGGTTCTCTCTGTCACGTGGCATGTTCTGCAAATGAGGGTAGATTTTTGAGCAAATGAAAGGAGCAGGGGCAATTACAGTATATCCAACTAAAATAACTAAGATTACTGCTATACAACAAGGTAGATGTTAGTATTTTCCCCACCTTGTGTGAGTGAGGAGCTGTTTGGAGTCCTCCTGGGTCCCTCGTGCATGCTTGGTGCATCACAGGGAAGCCACCCAACATCTCCCCTTTTGCTCAGGTTTGGAGACACTGGAAACAAATGGAAGAGGGGAACAAGCACACTGGAGCTGACTTAATGTGAACAACACAGTCATTAGGTGTGCATGTAAGGGAGTGAAGCACCATAGAATTATGCAGGTTGGAAAAGCCCTCCAGGATCATCAAGCCCAACAGTTCCCCAGCACTGCCAAGCCCACCACTAACCCACGTCCCCAAGTGCCACATCCACATGTCTATTAAATCACTTCAGGGGTGGTGACTCAACCTCTGGGGAGATTTTGGTAGGTTTCCCCTTCCAAAGGGATTTGCACTTGCGTGGCCAATGTGGCATTTCCAGTCTGGTTGGCACAGAGCACAGCTGTGCCCATATGTTGCAAGATCTGGTTTAAAGTTAACATTCGAGCTTGACTCACAGGCTTTTATTTATTTAACTTCAGGCCAGCCAGCAGAGTGTCCACAGCCACTTCCACCCTGCTCTTGCTCCAGTCCTCTCCACCTTGCAGAACTTTGTCAGCACGAAAAGATCTTCAGGAGATGTGTCTCAGAGAAACTCAGGTATAATCTGGGCAGCTGTCAGAATAGCTGTGTGTTATTTGCCTTGTATTTGGGCTGCTTTAAAAGCAAAACTGAACCTGGTTTTCCTGCTCAGCCTCCCAGAAGACGCCTCACTGATGTTTTAAGACCCAAACACTTTCCAGCAGATGACATTATTTTTATGTCTACCAGAGGAGTAATGGCTCCTCTATTTCAAGTGCAGAATTCCTGTGCCTTGCTATTCCCTGACGCCCTCATCAGAGGCTTAGCACAGGCATGGTTCTCGCATTAGGAACAGTTTTCTCAGGGAATAAAGCTGCCACCACTTCATTTATAATGATCTTTGTTGCTCTTGAGTGTATAAAGGGGTGTTTTGTAATGAGAAAGTCACAATGCCCAGTTTGCAAGTTGCAGATTTAACAAGTGTTAAATCTACGACCCGCAGTAGTTTGTGGAGAACCTGCTCCAGAAGTTGGGAATCTTTGCTCAGGTCTGACTCTGAGCAGGAGTAGAAGACATTTCTTCTGCCAGTTTGCACACACTGGAGGGGGCTGGTGGCTTTTGGGCAGCATTCCTTGTGGTGTCTGTCAGGGCCCTGCAGCACTGAGAGGGCATATCCTCATACACTGATTTGTAGAGCTGAGCTTTCCACTGCCACAGACCTTGGAAGTCCTGCTTTCTGCACCCACAGCAGGTGCCTGCACAGGCACACCTCCATGGCCATGAGGAATGCTATAATCATGGAACTCTGGAAGAGGCTAATCCTGCCTGCCTTCTAAAAGGCTCTTGAAATAGTTTAATTAAAGCTGATTCAAGTAGGGGTTGGTGTAGCAGAGCCCAGGACCTGGGCTGTTCAGTCCCAGTTTGAACGATGCCTCTGAAATCTTCTTCCTTTCCTTTCTTTCCCCTTTCTCATTTCCTGTTTCCCCTTTCACCTCTCTCATTTCCCCTTCTCTTTCCCCTTTTCCCTTTCCCTACTCTCCTTTTCTCTTTCCTTTCCCTTTTCCTTACTCCCTTACCCTTCCCCTTTTCCTTCTTCCTTCCCTTTTTCCTTCCCCTTTTCTAGTACTTTGAGTACTTATCAATGCCCTGTGATTGGATATACACCAGCCAGACTTCCTGCCTGTCTATTATTTACCAGTACAGCACAAAATGGGAAGACAAAAATCAGTGGAACCACACCGGTCTCAGAGCAGCCGTGTGCCCTTTGTGCAGGGCCACTGTGATTTAGGAATAATAAGGCAATCTTTAATTGAGTGAAGGCACAATAGGGCTGTTCTCCAGGCTGGCAGAGTGCTGCTGTTCCATAGATTGTGGCTGGGCTACAATGGGTGTCACGGTGACATCCGTCAGCCAGAGGGATTACACCCGTATTCATCCTTCCTCCTCCTCATGTGAGCAGTCCTGCCTGGTTTGGCACAGGAAGGCTCCACTCCTGCTTGCTGATAACTCTGCCTGGGCAGCAAGGGACCATTGTCACCTGACAGTGTTATCTCTTAATTATATTATCTCTTAATTACAGGAGCTAATTGTTTGTTTCTTTATTAGTAGGAGCCGATATGGGCCCAAGGACTGTGGAGATAACAAGGGTCAGTGAGTTATTTGATATCAATTCATAAAACTGACTCCTTTCACTGAAGTTGCTCATTTTCATAACATTTCTCACAAGTCAGATTTCGTTAAATCTGTGTTTGCAGTTGGATGTTGGGTGTGTTTTGGGACCAGCATGTGTGAGGATGCCTGTGTCTGTCAAACCTATTTTCTCCCTGTTCCACAGATCAAGTGACTCAGGTGTTGCCATACCCTGAACACTGACCCCTACAAGTTGCCCCAGTTTTGAATGTCCTGTTTTGTTTTCTTTCAGGGCCCAAGTGATGCACTTGGAATNGAGAAGGTCATCTGGGTTTTTAAGAAAAGGAGTCAGCTTGACAAGGTATGTAAGAGGTATGAAAATTTGTGATTGTAGAGAAAGACCTGAGAACAGAAAAGCAGTGGCTGCACGGACCCAAAGACTCAGAGTGAGTAGAGGGGCCTCAATATTTCCTGTTTCATCTGCCCTGTGTCCCACAGAGGAGCAGCCTCAAGCACTTCTATGTATGCCATCACTTTGATAATGCCTCATAGACTACTCTACCTCTTTTTGTATAAAATCAAAACAAACAAAAAAACCCCGAAACAAACTGAATTTGCACTTCTCTTCCCATTTTAGTTACATTGTGTCTTGGAATAATGACAGTTGTTGCCCATATTGGAACAGTGATGTTAAGAGAAAGAACTTAAATAAAGTTGCAGTGGTATTTATGTGTTCATCCAGACCCAGGCAAGGCAGCTACAGGCTCTCTGGAAACCACAGGTGTTTTGGGAACTCCAGACTGAGCATCATTTAGAGCTCAGACCAGGTAGAAAACAGAAGTTAGTTGTTTGTTCTTCAGACCTTTACAAAGAAACACCAAAATAAGGCATTTGTATTAGACTCACAGCATATGTGGGTTTCCAGGGATGGCTGTAGTGAACACTTTCAGTTTTAGAGAGAGTTTTGAGGAATCATGAGGATTGAAAAGAACTTATTATGCAGATCCATAGGCTTTGGCCCATGAGATTCATTAGGGCAAGCTGCTACATTCATGCTGTGTCTCCCATAGAATTAAACAATAGCCCTAAGTGCCAGGGTCACAATCATTTTTGTGTCTTAAGAAGAAGTCATCCAGGTTAATTAGATTAATATCAGAAATTCCTGCCTTACTGTACAACATTCAGCATGTGTTTACACAGTCTGGAAGAATATGAACTTGTCTGCATGTGCAGACACAAATGAATCCTTTCTGGATGGGAGGACAGCAGTGAAAATCTCCCTCTCTCTGCTTGCAAATGGAAAGAGTAAAAGACAATCCATCTCTGTTTTCTCTGATCATATTGTTATTTTTAAAAAACCTGTATTGTCCTTGCTCTGAAGAATGGGGAATGATCACTAGCAGTGCAGAATCCTCACAAAAGGGATCCTGCAAAAGAGAAGCATGACTGTGCAGTGCCAAGTTCACGAGGAATTTTAAGCATTCTTAATTTTAATTTTCCCTAATGCTAGTAATTTTCCATTACTGTTGTACTTTTAGGTTGGAGATCGGATTGTCAGTATTAATGGGCAACCTTTGGATGGGCTGTCTCATGCAGATGCTGTTAATCTACTAAAGAATGCTTATGGGAGCATTATCCTGCAGGTATGGTGATAAATTGAACATGCAGCTGCATCAGGGTAGATAAATGGCATTCAGGAATAAAAAAAAACCCTGAGCATCACTGGCACAAGGCATCACAGAATTGCAGGGTGCTTGCTGATGGGAATTACACAGAATGAAAGCAAGAAATCATTTCCATTCAAAAATTCTTTATTGCCATTCATGCAGACCGTGAGCATGATTATATAAAGCGTAACAAAGAGAACAGAATAACTTGTTGCTACACATGATAAATCAACAAGCTTCCAAGTTGTGGGGGTTTTTTTGAGTTTGAAGTTAAGTAGGAACAAGAAATTCTGTGTGTTTGTGTGTGTGTGTGTGCATGATGTAACAAGACTGGGACCCAACTGCCCACAGATTTCCTTGTTCTTGAAAGAAATTCTAGCAGCATTTAGGAAAAATTGTAGAATCATCACTAAGACAGTGCTGCCTAGAATTGATTGTTCTACAGGTAATGAAGAAAAACACTCAAGAGAGAAAACAGTGCTGTCACTGCTGTGTTTCTCTGCTAAACATCTTCTGCCACATTGGTTCTAATTGCTGCCTGACAAGATATTCATCTTTAGTGTATTTTTATGTTTACACAAAGAAATGGGGAAAATACTTGCCAGAGAGAATTCAAAATTCTACTCATTTACAGAATTATTGTAACAACTGGAAAACAAGCTGAAGACACCACTAAAATCTACTCTAATTCTCTTTATCATCACAGCATTTTGGATTGGAACACATCCTCAGGGATTTTTGCAAGCTTCTTGCTTGCATTACAACAGAAAAGGGGAAAAAAAAAAAAAAAAGAATAGAAAAGAAAAAAAAAAAGGAGGGAGAAAGAAATTCAATGATAATAAACTCAGTTTTAGACTTGCTTGTTCTTTGTTTTGTCTGTCCATGAACTGCTGACCCGGTAAGTGATGAGCCAGTTCCAGAGCAGATGGTGTATTTGTGTAGCTACATTGAAGTCAAAGGAAACACACAGATATGCCCCAGCTGAGGATTCTCCGTTAAATTATAGTTATCATATTGTTACTAACGTGGAGTAATTTCACTTTTCATGTCAACAGTATTCCCTGAATAGAAAATGAAAGCTTGCTGCAGAACCCAAAATTGCTCATCTTGAAAGCTGTAATACAGAGTATTGCACCTCATCAAGGATTTAAAAATACTCCTGATGGAGCCCACTGCCATTTGGTCACTCACATAAACAAAGAGGCTCTTCTAGAAATGTCTTTGGGTTAAAGAGGTTCTTCTAGAAATGTCTTTGGGTTTGTCAGTTGGCCCCTTTTCTTCCATATTTTTGCTCTCTGCCTTAAAATGAGCTTAATAGTCTTTAAAGATGACACAGGTTTATTCTGAAAGAATAGAGTGTATTTTTCTCTATTAAAAATCTGTTCTATGAAGGTGGGATGTTGTATTTTAATACTGGGGGTAGTGTGGAGGCCCTGCCATGGAGTGGTGATACCCCACGTGCCTCTCAATCACCAAACTGCCCTTTTTTATTAAAACAAATCTAAATGAAATAATCCTATCGCTGTGATAATCATGACTGATGTGTCATTAAGTAATTCTATTTATTATCAGGTTAGACCACTTCATGGCAAACTGCTTTGAAAGGTCAGATAATTGCGTTCAGTGGTGTGGAAAGGCTTATTATGGGAACATCCTGGGAAGGATGGTAAAGGAGTTTGCAAATGCTGTTTGCAAATGGGAGATTAAGGTCTCAGGGGAACAATCATCCCTTTCGGCTGTTTTGATGCTTTGGTTTAATTTAATTTCTTTTCTGCAGGTGTAGTAATGAGATAAGGGGAAGCTTTTTTACAAGGTTGTTGAACTCTGATACATTCTTACTGCCAGCTGAAGATTTTTGAATATAGATTTATTTTGCCCTCGTTTTATTGAACAACAAAACATGACAAATCCTGGCTGGCATTCCTTACCCTAATGCCACGGGAAGGAAACCTTAATGGTGTCTTTGCTGGCTGAGCCAGGTGCTTGTCTGCTGGACCCCTTCATTCAGAGCATCCTGGAACCTGAGTCCTGGGATGCAAAATTTGCATGAGAACCTCTTGGCTCTATCACCCTCTTGGCTTGAAATGATTAGAAAGAGGGAAATACTGTTATGGAAGAGTTGTGAGCATTCATTTAAAACAGAAGATTTATAGAAAGGATTTTTTATTTTGAAAAGGTACTTACCTGTTTCACTTTGATGAAATAAGGCCATAGATAGCTAGAGGAAATATTGGAAATATACTTTCTGGCTGTTTTTCACTGTCTCTAAGCTGAGGCAGTAAACGTCAAGCAGAGAAGAATATCTCCTCAGAGGGAGATGGAGTAAGGGGATAACCACAGCATGTATTTGTGGGGAGATTGATGTCCTTTCAGCTGTAAGTACTTCAAATCACTTCACGGTGGTCTCTTTGATTTTTTTCCAGGAACAAAAAAGAAAAAAAAAAAAGCAAAGTAAAAAATTAGCATCAATGAAAGTTTTAAAAAAAAAGTTTCTGCTAGGGCCTCACCACCCCACAGGGAAGAATTCCTTCCCAATATTCCATCTAACCCTGCCCTGTGGGAAGCCACTTCACCTTGTCCTATCACTCCATTCCCATGTCCAAAGTTCCTCTCTCTTGGAGCTTCTTGATGCACTGGAAGGGGCTCTCAGGTCTCCCTGGAGCCTTCTCTTCTGCAGGCTGAACACCCCCAGCCTGTGTCCATAGGAAGGTGCTCCAGCCCTTAGAACATCATTCATGATGATTTCAGAATAATAGAGGAACCAGATTTGGGAGATTTAACAATGCAGTTGGTTAAGTTCATGCTAAAAATTGGTGAAAAGTTGAAACCAAGGATTAATTTGTTCCCTGCTCAGCAAACAAACCAATATGAGGTATTTCAGGGGCTTTGCCCAGTAGTCCCTTGGATCTCAGTACTTTGTTACATGCTGTGGTGGTCTCTCTGGAAGACTTCTATTTTCAAGTCTGATTCTTCACCCACTGTGTTGACTCTATTTCCTTGACAAAGTAACTGCTTTCTCTGGATTATTCAGGAAGATTGTGTTCACACCTGAGTGATGGTCTGAAGCAAGAGAAAGCTTCAGAGCAAAGTTTGCATTTAACCCCCAGAAAGGTGGCTACTGTTATTTGGAAGTATTGAATTAGTAGGAGATCAAAGAGAGTAAGACTTTTACTTAAAATTTGCCTGGAAAAAAGCCAACAATTGAGTTTTGCAATGTATCATCTATTTTCTTCATAATTAGCCAAGATGGTTTTGGTATTAAGTGAACACACATAGTATTTTCTTGGTCCTTGTTGCTCAGGTTGTGGCTGACACCAACATCAGTGCCATTGCCACCCAGCTGGAGAGCATGTCTGCAGGGTGCACCCTGAACTCATCCTCAGAGCATCCTTCCGAAGATCCTGAGTAAGTTGTGCTCCCCTGCAGAGCTGAGGTGGATTTTGTGCAAGGGAAGAGCCTGGGGTGGTGCAGGAGATCTCTCCCATTGCTTCTCTCTCTAATTTTCCATCACCTTTAAAATGAAAACTATGACCTTCTCCAAGCTGATTGTGGACTCACATTCGTCTTCACCTGCTGACAGAAATTGCTTGAGTAAAGAAGCACAAAATGTGTTTCCAGGCACTACTTCTGGGTGAAAGTATCTCCTTTCTTTTCCAATGTCATGCTGACATGGTAGTTCTTCCCTTGTCTGTTGACTGCCTTGCCTGGAGGGAGTTATGATCGTAGCAATTTGAAATAATTTGTTATTGGCACACTGAGGGAAGATGTGTTAGAAAGACCTTTCAAAACATGTCCCAGAACTTTCTTTGTCTTTTGAATCTTTTTAGCTTTACAATTCAAAAAAATGTGATTAGAATAATTTCTATTTGCAGCACTTGAGTGTGGTGATGGAAGTTAGAGACCAAGCCCTCCCATGCATCATTCTCCATCATGTGCTTTTTAGGGCAGCTTAAAGCATCCCAGTTATCATTTTGAAATTCATTTGATCTTCATTTCAGTTCATCTGCTTCATTATGTTCTTCATTTTCATTCTTTGATTCATTCCATTTATTTTAAGAAGCTGAGATGCAAGTTGCTGCCCTACCTCAGGGGGTTTGAGTATAAAAGTTGAGCTATTTACGCTGCATTCTTTAGTCTTACAATGTGAGATACTATTTTTATTGCTGCTCTCAGAGGAGAATTGCTTGCTTCACAAAAGGGTTTGTATTCTTATTTTATATCAAAGTAAAAGTAAAAGTAAAAGTAAGGAAATTTGGATGTGAAAATTTGAAGCAGAATTGGGTAGGTGCATGAATTTGTTCAGTCCTAAAAATGCCTAGAGATCTTCAGCATGAGCTGCACCTTTAGATAGGTGGAAGATGCCAAACAGCTTTCATAGAATCATTTAGGTTGGAAAAGTCCTCTGAGATCATAAAGTCCAACCTTTAACCCAGCACTGCCAAGGCCATCACTAACCCATGTCCCCAAGTGCCACATCCACAGTTCTTTTAACTCCCTCCAGGGATGGGGACTCCACCACTGCCCTGGGCAGCCTGTTCCAATGCCTGACAAGCTTTTGTGCCCAGGAGTTCTTTCTACATATGTAGAAATTACCAATTTCAAATTTGAGATTAATATATTCACATGAATGGTCTAAATTCCACCAAACCTTCCTTTGCTCAGTGGAGGATGCTAAAACCCCTGAAGAGTTCAGGCTCAAAGTGATGCACCCTGGAGTTATGAGCATGTGGGTCAAATATGGACTGTCAGAAAACAGCTCACAGAGCCTGGGTAGAGCTGAGACTTTAAACATGAGTGTTCCTGACTGCACCCTGTTAGATTCATTCCTCTGAAGCCAGAAAATAAAATTATGCTGTAAGGAAATGGTTGCAGTTGCCAGTTAGGCAGAGTAAAGATGACAGAAAAGAAAGCAAACTCCTTTATTACATGCAGCGCCTGCAGATCAGGGGAGTCTCACTTCTGCCTCAGAGATGAGTGCTCCTGGTGAGCTCTTATTAAAAACAAGCATTTGCCAAGTGAGGAGCTGAAGCACACAGAGCAACATTTGAACTCTGGGCTGAGCAGGAGTGTTTGAGTGTAAGGGTCATGGTTTGTGACTGTGTGAAAAAATCCATGATAGATAAATGTCTCTCTAAGTGTTCCTTCTGCTTGAAGTCCCCAGAGGCAGACATTGCTATTCTAAGTGATATTTATTGTGTTTTCAGAGCACCTCAGCCTAAGATTATTACTTTGGAGAAAGGCTCTGATGGACTGGGATTTAGTATTGTAGGGGGGTATGGAAGTCCCCATGGAGACCTGCCCATTTATGTCAAGACTATATTTGCCAAGGTATCTTTTTGTTTTCTCCCTTTTTTTTCTGTATTATCTTTAAAAATAAACCTAAGATTTGGCTTGGGTAATATATTATGTAGTAGAAAGCAAAATGTACTATCTGAGTACATTGATGTGAGTTTGTGGACCCAGAACTCACAGCTGGCTTCTCAGTTTGTATTTCATATTCCTGATGGCTGAAACAAGATACTTTATCTCAGCAGAATTGCTCTGTGTACTTGGGAAACTTGGTTTTGTACATGAAAATATTTATAAGGCAGTTCTCTACCTGTAAATCTCAAGGAGCCTTCTGAGAGGTATGGAGGCATGATTTTTTCCAGTGTGCAGGAGGGAGGCTGTATCTTGTGGATGAACTTCAGCTGAAAAACCAGGAATAAATCCATCTCTGACCCCAATCCTGAGTGTCTGGGGAGAACTGGGGGTCCCTGCCAGATACAGCAGAGCTCTGGCCCCCAAGGCTGAGGAAGAACCACAGCCTCAGAGTGGACACTGCTGTGGAGGAGGGAGAATTGCCCCTTTATCCACCCATCCCCTTGCTAGAAATGAGCTCAGTGTGGGCCAGCAAAATACATCAGGTGTGGCCACATGAAGGGAGTTCTGGAAATGGGAGGGAGGAAAGGAAAACAGTGGGAATTAGGGATCCTTCACCCGCAGCTGCTTGTCCTGTGACTACTTGCTGCTCCTTGTGTCAGCAGGGTAGGTGATGTAATGAAGAAAACTTTGTCTGAAGGTGGAATAGAAGTCATGTCTTTTGCTTCTGTTATTCTGGGGCTCTAATACCCGCTCTTCTGACAATTTTCAATTATTATATTTTGTCTTTCAACTGATGCTTAGGGTTGCAAGTTTCTAGATGTGAGCATGGCTGAGAAACCCTAAATGGAAGCTAAATTCACTGCAGTCACTGGTGGGGCCATGGAGCAGAAATAGACACCATGAACCAACCTCTGGGCAGGCAGGGCTTGGGATTTAGATAAATGAGCTGCACTCAGGCCACTGGAAGAGAACAGCCATTTCTAAAGCTCTGTGGGAGCTTCTCAGGACCATCACAGAATTGGAAAAACCCTCTAAGACCAAGTCCAACCATTCCCCCTGCACTGCCAAGCCCACCACTAACCCATATCCCCAAGTGCCACATCCACATGGTTTTTAACTCCCTCCAGGAATGGGGACTCCACCACTCCCCTGAGCACCTTCTTTTGGTGAACAGAATTATCCTGATACTCAGTTTAAACTTTTAAGTGCTGACTAACTTTAATTTGAGGCCATTTCTTCAGCAGAGCTTTGCTGTGGGCAGTGCCCAGGTGGTTCTGCTGTACAAGCTCTGTCTGAGTCCCTGTCCCTCCCCACTTTTTAACCTGTTCCTCAGCCCTGGGTGTGGAGTATATTGAAACACTGCTTTTACAGTTATGGAGAGGCTTGTTAAACCCAGAGCCAGTCTTTGCACTGCCTTTTTTTGGGGGGGGTGAGCCAGTTTTCTGCCCCAGGGCTGGGTTGCAGTGCAAGCAATGAGCTGAAACACCCGTAGGGAAACCTCAGCACTGTCATTTCACCCAGTCACGGTGGTGGGATTTCCAGTGCTCCATCCCTCCTCATTCCACCTGGGTGTTCCGAGGGGCAGGAGGGCTGCGTGGTCCTGCTGCTCACACCTGGTTTTCCCTTGCAGGGAGCAGCTGCGGACGACGGCAGATTGAAACGTGGGGACCAGATCGTGGCAGTTAACGGGGAGGCTCTGGAAGGTGTCACCCATGAACAAGCTGTGGCCATTCTGAAGCGCCAGAAAGGAACGGTGACATTAACGGTGCTGTCGTGAATGTCGCCGGCGCTCGCGGAGATAAATACAATTATTTTAGAACATCAGTAGAGCTATAATAATCCTGCTCAGCCCTGATGTAAAGCAAACCCTGGCAAAAATGAGTCAGTATTCCCCCCCCCCCTCCCCTTCCCTCGTTGCCAGGCAGGGTAGTGTGAATCTCCAGCTTCATTTAGCCTTCCACAGTTAACAGCCTTTCTCCCCGCCCACCCCGACTTCTGGTGGCTTTTGAGGTTTCGCTGGACAAGTTTAATTAAGAAACTTCAAAGAACAATATCCGTTTTACTTTATTTAATGCATCAGTTTATCCCCACTAGTCTGAACCCCGGTTGCAACTGCTGAACCTGGAATCAATTCGCACACAAAAGAGAATTCAGATCATCAACTGATCTCATCTGATGAGCAGAAATAAATGCCGAGTGACTTGTCATCTCAGTCATGATTTACTTATGCTAATTGTTCTTTCAAGTATGCCAGAAAACATTAGCAATGTAATTAAATTACCACTGTTCCAAATGATGAAATATCAAATTCTCCTCTGGGAAATTATTTGTGCTCGGCACAGTAAGTCTGATAGTCAAATGTGAACTTCTCATGTTTATCTCTTTGGGTAGGTCTATGGAAGTTAGTCAGAGGTAATTACTGTGATGTGTCAATTTGCAGCCCTTAGCATGAAAAATAAACGAGGGGAGAGGGAAATTTATTTTTTTAGGCTTTTAAAATGTTTGAGCCTTTTCAGATATTTAGGCAGCATGAACAACAACAGCGTAGCTCATTCTATTCTAATTATATTTTTTAAGAAGAAATGTGCTGATATACGCCAGGCATGTCGCATACAAAGGCAGTTGTTGTCGTGCCAAGTTGCAGCATAATTGTTCATCCTGAAACTCTAATGAAGACAAAAAGTTTGCTTCGGGAATGTGATCCTGTAATTCCAGGAATGACGGTGAGCAGTCCCTCAGCACGTTGTGTCTTTAAGGCTTGGTGGAGTTCTTCCAAACCAGCAAACTGATTTACATTTCCAAGGGCCTCCCCAGGATCAGATAGGGCAGGAAGAGGCTTTCACGGATCACAGAGGATGCTTCACTCTTGGGGCTGTTCAATTTTGGATAATCCCAGGCACTGCCAGGCAGTGGTGAGATGATCTCCCAAAGCCGGCTGCTGCAGTTTGGGATGATGTTCCTCAGCCCCCTCCAGCGAATTGGACAGCTCAGTTGAAGCCCCCAGCTATTTTTTTTTTGGTTTAAGCTAAGCCTAGTGGAGTGTGCTGAAGCCCTGAAGGAGCCTTCCCAAGGCCAGTCCTGCACCATGCAGGGGGGATGCAAGAACGTTCATCCAAAAATTAGCAACTTCATTCCATGTTACGGCCATTCCTGCAGTGATTATATGACCGTGGCCTTAGTGATTTAGCAAATGAATTTGGCAGGCAGATTCATGGCAGTGCAAGGCATTGTGGGTTAATTTCCCTCTGCAGAGGAGCAGGAGGGTTTTGGAGGAAGCAGCCCAGTCTGATTTGGACTGTTTGGTATAATTTATAATGATGATGTAGCTGGGAGAAATGAAAGTGGGGGGTGGGGCCAGCTGCTCGTTTTGTGTGAAAAAGCCCAGGAATTAAATGGAAGGACAACTCAAAATCTGCATTGTAATAACTGAGTGCTGCAGGGGTGTTTTAAAGGTACGTTTGTTCTGTGTAATTTAGTGGGGTTTTCTCCATTTTACATACAAGGACAGGTCCTGAAGCGAGGTGAACTACACTGAGACAGGAATGCTGCAATTAGTTCTCTTGGAAAAGGGTTTTCCTTACTCTCTTGGAAAGTTTTCCATAACTTTAGGTAATCACAAAGTGCATTTAGCCTGCTGGAACCATAGGTGGGTATTCCCTTAATAGTGCCTGGAAGAGACTTCTTGTTTTCTATGGATTCCCACTGTCTATTTAATTTGCCAAGTGAAGTGTTAGTGGAATCTTGGTTGTAGGTGCACAGAAATATCTCCAGATGTAGCAAACTGGGGAATGTTTAACAAACTGCCTTGGTTGCAGAAGTGTCCAGGGTATGCATGAGTTAAAGGTGAGATGTGAAGAGGTACCCTCGGAAATAGTGTGTGGGATTTATCAACCAAAGGGAATGATTCCTCTGTCCTATGTTTTTATAGCTGTTGCATTCCGACTTTAAGATGTTGCCACATTTAATGGATGAAGTTTTCCATGGCTATTTATTAGCCTGTGATGCACATACAGTTCATACACATAAATAATAGAATTTATAGGCTGAGATATTTTGCACTTCTCGTTGCTCAGAAGGAGGAGAGAACATTTTCTGCTTCTTGTAATTTGCACTTTGTGTGTTGAATATATTACTGCCAAAAATTATATTGCAACTAACTGATAAACCAGTGACCATGTGGAGAAGCGTGTGCTCCATGTACAGGACCAAGTCAGATAATTAAATTTGCATTACGCTTGTCTGGGTTGAGGTGCTCTGGTTTGTTTAAAACTTTATTTCTGCGCAAGGGAAAAAAAGCAATTAAACCTCCTGATTGTATGTTTACGTCTATCAGTAAAATGAGACATTTTATGACTTCAGAGATTCTAAATAAAGCTCAGTTACATAAGCAGTTGTGGATTTGTTTTATTATTTTTTTTTACTTAAGTCATTGTTAAGAGCTATTGCATGAGATGTCTTTGTTTGCTGTTCTAAGCTGGGCTGTGATTGCTTTTTTCAGGGAGCAGGAGCAGCAGTTGCAGTTGGAACAAGGGAGGATGTGGTGCCAGGTAGCAGGATTGGTCACAGGGAGTCATCCCTGGACACCTGTCCTCCTTCAGGAATTTACAGCCACCCATCTGGATTAATTTTTAATCAGGGGGACACCAACAAGAACAGCTCAGGTGAGACACTGTGGAGGCAGGAAAAATGGAGTGAAGGTGACGAGTGACCGTATTTGTGCCAGGAGGAATCAAAATCAACACAAAGGATGCTCACAGGAGGAGCATCTGTACAACAGGCACCTCACAGCCCTTCAGAGGTGCCAGTCACCACCATTTTAACTGATACACAGAATCACAGAATCATTAAG
>VYZS01093378.1:0-13910 GCA_013400695.1 Neodrepanis coruscans | reverse complement strand
CTTCCCAGCATTCCTTCTGGGTCTCCCGGGCTGATGGGAAAAAAAACCTTGGTAACCTGGCTACTCCTCCCAGCCAGGATGTAGGCATGAGAGAGAGAGAGTTATTTTTTCTTTGTCTTCCTCTGTGGTTTTAACCCAAACTATTACAGGGAGGAAGGATAGAATGGTGCTGGGTCCTCGCCAAGGTTTCCTGGAAAACAGGAACAATGAAAGGAACCCCGGGGAGAAAAACCCAAAGGGAAGAAATACCACAGCTGGTGAAATGATGTGGTCCTCAGCCCCTGCACTCCCTCTGCCATCTCTGAAGCTGCACTGCTGCACACAGCGCCGGGAACAGCCGGGCGAACCTGCTGGCACTTGGCGGCGATTCGTGCCGCTGCCAGCACTCAGGGTGGCACTGTGCCCACAGCGCCACACCACTGCCGCCGGGCACAAGCCAGCGGGGCTGTGCCCGAGGCAGCTGGTGGGCAAACACTGGCAGCAGTAGCTTCGCGCCAACGGCCACGGCACAGGGCAGCCACCCCACACCACACTCATTGCAGCCACTGCGGGGCAAACCGACGGGGGGCGACAGGTGTTCCTGCCACCCATGGGATGGAATGGGGCACCCCCTGCCCCGTGCTGCAGGGCTTCGTTCCCTGTCCCCACTGCCATGCATACTCAGAGCCGCGCCACGCTGCGAAGTCCGGAGCTTGCTTGCCTTGCTTTTAAACATATAAGAGAAGGGTTTAAAACAGCTCCCCTCCCCACCTTACAAAAGCCCCTAATGCGCCCCCCCCATTCCCCCAGAAGAGGGAAAAAACAAGGAAGAAAGGGAAACATGTTTTAACTTCAGAAAACTGTTTTTCACCCCACAACATACAGTAGAATATGTTTGCTATCCCATAACTTAGAATCTGCAGCTGAAGTAAAAGAAAGTCCCGACCTGCTAGAATGTAGGCCTCAAGTAGCGAGCTCACTTAAGTTGCTTTGCTTTAAAAATATACAGTGCTCCAAAAATCCACTGTCCAGATACATTAAAGAGCTTTCAGTTCTTTTAAAACCTTAAGAGAGAGCACAAAGGAGAAAACACTACATACATTTTCTCAGGGGGTGCTTTTACTGGTAAATCAAAATAAAACATTCCTCAAAAAACTGACTCAGCACATGCTAACTCATACAACTCAGCAAAATCCTACCCATCCAGTCCTAAATTACCAGAAATATTAAGAAAGGAGATCAGGAGAAGAAGAAGTAAAGAAAGAAAGACAAAAAGAGAAAATTATAGCTACCACCTAAACTTCTATGCAAGTCCAGCTAATTTGTGTCCACGTGGCAGGATCTGAAGGAGCACGGAGAGCACATGTTGCTGACAGCTGCTCTGGGGTTGCCCAATGAGGCTCACAAGTGCTGGAGTATGGGTTAGGGCATCGCCTCTGCTCCATGAAATTTGACCTGTCCCTTCCTCTCCCCCACCCTCACCCCCACATGCACGTGACTTTATCCGAGCCAATAATTAATATAGTAATTCAATGTCTCACACTACCATAGGGTTTCTCAGGTTTGATACTTAATCCAATATACAGATATTTTATTTTTTTCTTTTGAAATCTTTTGGCAAAATGGTCATGTTTGGTATACCTACACATTTCTGTACCTGTTTATAAACTGTTGTATTTATGTGTTTGAATCTTACAGAAGCGTCCACTGAAGGACTCAGAAAATTCAACATTCAAAATTATATTTAAATATTGTATTAGAAAATGTATATAGAAAAGTAGTTCATAGATGTTTCAGATATCTAGAGGATATTGAAAGTCATGATGGTTCAAGGCATTTTTTCAAAGTTGCTTTATCTAATTCCATTTGCTTCTCCAATGTTGCTGTAGTTAGCTTTTTGGTTTGGTTTATTTCAAACCTTAACAGCTTTTTTTTTTTTTTTTTTCCCCTGAAAGCACTGTCAGAATTTAATATATTCTGGTGAGAATTTAAGTGCTCTGCTTTAAAACCAGTACATTTCTTGTTCCTTCAGGCAAACTTGAAAAGTAAATATTAGTTTGCCTAACAGTTTAAAACATAATATGTAAATAAAAGAAACCTCTCACATCAATGAGTTTTTGTTTGTTCTACTAATATGTTTTTGGTATTAGGGGTTCATAAAGCTGTAGATTTTTCTCTTCTTCCATTGTCACAAATACAGTGGCAAACTTACTTCTGAGAATGGAAATTGGAGACTTTCATGCATCTTCCATAGGGTCTCATTTCTTTCTGCCTTGAAAAAGGTTCCTTTCAAAGCCAATATAACAAATTATTTATAGACTATAATATCATCACTCTGTCTCTATATCAGTCAGATATATCTATGTTCCTTCAGCAGGAAGCTGTATGGAACTTAACTGATGGTAAAACTGTTTCTTATTTTTAAATGTTACAAGGACCACAACATAAAAATGCAAAAGATGTTCCTCATTTCTATTATTCTGTTCACTATACTGTTGAAAAAAAGAGAAAGGTGTTTTTTACCAGAAATATTTTGAGCATCTAACACTTGTCTAGGGTTATGAACTCTCCAGTTCAATATCACTCTGAAATAGAAAACTAAAGATCTACAGCAAAATTATAAAATGAAGTTGTGATTTAATACAGTGTTTGAGCTAGGACAGCTTTAAGTGAGCTTTGTTATTTGTTTGTTTTCAGAATTTATGTCCACAATGTATTACAAAGGAGGATCCTTGTCTGATGTTATTCGCGATTGTATATGAACAATACTATCTTTTGAACTGAAGTTTTAAATCTTCTTTTCACTTCAGTACCTGGAAACTACTTCTCTAAGCCAGAGAGCAGAATAGAAAACAGGCCTTCTTTTGGAGAAAGGAAGAGGAAAATATTCCACCTTTAGCTATGTTCCATAATTTTACCCTCAGATTTGAGCTGTCTATGTGAGAACTTGTTTTTCCTTCTATTCTATTTTATTCTTGCTTTCATTGCTTGTTAAACCAAAGTTCTGTGAGACATAAACACAAAGAAGTTGGCAAAGAAGCTATGTATGTTTATTGTTTTGAATGGGAAGTTATATTCTGCTTTATGAGTGTCATAATTTCTGGAAGTCATTAATTTTCTACTGCAGAAATAGAATGATAAAATTAAAGTAGTAAGATAAGAAGGAGTACACAGAAAATCTTATCAAATACGTATACTAGCTACTAGAGCCATGGTAACTAAGCCGCTTAGCCTAATCCTTCCTAAAAAGCGATATTCTCTGATTTTCCAAAGCTACTGCTGCTTAGTATAAAAGGTGATGCTAAATATAGAAGTACGTAGCTTTGTTTGCATGTTGAGGATGGTTCTTAAACCCAGATCTACTCATCAATGCACCTCCCTCCCCTACACCATTTATCAATTCATTTATTTGTTTACTGGGAGAGATATAGTGATAATGGTCTTATTAGTTTCAGTAGAAGTGATTACCAGTACAGTTAAATACTGGCCCTCAGATATCTGAAGAGCTCTTTCTTGATTTGAGAAGAGTTTCTATATTTTTAATTATGTTTACACTCTTGTTTACGCCCTGTTGCTGGCAGGGCAAGATAAGAAGTGAGACAAACACGCAGTGCAGGGAGAGCACAGCTTTACTGGTGATGTCTGATGATCCAAAGAGGAAATTCATAACAATCTCTCCATTTTTATAAGCTCCAGTGCCCACCCATTACACACTATCCAACTAAACCCTATCTTACTATTATGCCCCTCAAACACCCAACAGGATGGTCCCTTATTACCTATCCCCACCCCCGTTCAGCCCCTACCAGGCCTAGAAGCCTAGCTCTTATGTTTTGACTTAACTACCTTCTTATCTATACAGAAGAATGCAAACATGTGAAGGACAGGCCGTTTTCTGCCCTTAATATTCTAAGCTACCCAGCTGCCCAACTATAGTGAATTCTCAAATCTTAAGCATACCCCTTAAGGCATCATTTTCAGAACAGAACAATAAAGAATTGTTTCTGAAGGGAACTGTTCAAGAATTTACACAATTAAACCTAATATAAAAAAAGATAAATCATCACCAACTTTTTGTTACATTTTTAATATTGGCTAAGTGTTTTTTCCGGTTTCTTTTCAATATTAATGTTAATGACCTGATGCTTCTTAGTTACAAAATTATATGCAATATTTCTCAGCTTTCATACAACAAACAGCAGAAAAGCAGTAGATGAGACACAGAAATAAATTCTGTACCCATATCCACATCCTTAACAATTTATATATGTTTTCAATCAATGTAATAATAATTATATTCTTTCATGTCATTTTGGTAGAACAAAATCTTTTTTATTGGGAGCTATTTTACTTTTTTTCTCTTACTATCTTTGATTGCAAAATCCTGTTTCTTTAGTAGTAAGACACAAATCAGTGTTTTTGCTGTCTTTATGTGGTGACAATACTCCGTGACTTCTTTTGAAACATGCTTAATAAAATCACTGCATAAAATAATTTGACAGTAGGGTATTGTGTTCTTGGTTAGTCAGTAATTTGTTTCCTACAGTCGTATTAGTAATTTACAGACTATTGTTGCATTATTTCTTTTACAGATTTTATTGGGGACAAATGTCTTTTCTGAAGCAGATATGAGAAAGGCTGAAAAATATATTTGTATCACTTGTGGGTTCCCTATACATAAGAACAACAGGTTTGAATATTTCTTTTTTCTAGATTCAAATACAATTATAGCAGTAATTGTCATTAGTTAAAATGTGATGTGTAAAATGGTACATCTAGTGAGAACTTCCTTGGCGATCAGAAAAGAATCAGACATCTAAGACTGAATTTTCCTAGAGTATTATTTATTTGTTGTTGTTTGTGGGATGTGAAAAGACAACAGAAATTCTACTTTTTCATTTATATTTTTAATCGCTGAAAGTGATTTCTGTAAATCATATTGTGCTATTTTTAGAACTAGCTCGTCTTGAGTTGTCATTAATGTTTTCTTTTTCTCTCTCCTCTCTTTTTATTATTTATTTATTTATTTATTTATTTATTTATTTATTTATTTTAAATTTTCTTGAGATGTTAGAATTCCCTTGAGTGCATTTGTTGTCGTTTTAGAATGTGTTCATTAGTGGGCAGCTGTAGTATTTTAGTGTGTGAATTCATTTTCACTTTTCATTCTTTCATGGACATAAGAAAACTTAATTTTTATATTACTTAGTTGTATATATAGGCCAAAATTTTCTTTTTATTTGATCCATGGCTAAAACACATTTTCCTGCTTATTTGTCAACTATGCTTTTGTTATTTCTTCTTCTACCTATTTCTTCCTCTAGCCTGACCTTATAGACTATTCTACTTACTTTTTCCCTCACACATGAAAAATCTAACAGCATTATTTATTCTTTAAAGCATTGTACATTGAAATAGTGGAGATTTAGCCATCAGTATAGGAAAAAGAAAGGGAAATTTATAGTATTTCCCCAATTTCCCAAACATGCAAGATTATAGAATTTATTTTGCAAAATTTATCTGGTATGATCAAAGCACATGATCTTCTATGGCATGTGTCAAGTAAAAATAACATTTCAGCAGGTTATTCAAGCTTTTTGACTTTACATTTTACGTAGAGCTATCATATATCTATCTGTTCCAATAGTAATTCTATTCTCAGTACTAAGCAGTATGTTGAAAAAATTATATAAAACACTTAGTGAAAAACATATTCCTTTAAAATTCAGGAAAAGATTGTTCTATTTGAAAGAATGAAGATATTTTATTTTCCTTTCATATGTTCTCACCTTTAAATGACACTAGAGAAGTAAAAATAAGATTCCTGTTCAGAAGTCCATAAATGGATCTTACCTTCCACTTTTCACTGGTTTTAAACTAGAAAAGCTGCAATACCAGCAGATTTTCTGCATTTTCTTCAATGAATAGTAATTGCCCAGTGGATTTGCTTCTGTCCCTATGTATACAGCAGCAACTTTTTGTATGTAAAAGCATATAAATCAAAAGGACAAGCTACATTCAACCTGAATTTGGAACACAATCAAATCGAGAGATGAAAAATAACTTTTTCAAGACTCCACATCTCCTGTACTTGATATCTAAACCAGACTAAAATAATTTAGTCTACTATTTCCCAAACTAAGAAAGTACCACTAGTAATAATGTCTCATGAACAGCATAATCCACTAGGATGGTCAGGTATTATAGAAAATACCCAAAAGTAATAATTAAAATGAAATATTAATACTTCCACTTCTAATTTTGAAGTCCTTCCATAAGATTTCCCTCTTACTATGAAGGATGAAGAGAGAAAACTTAAAATTTTATGTATGTCAATAATTAAAGGAATAAGTATGCACAAATTAGGAAACTAATTTTACAAGTTCTTAAGTGTAGCTCTTCAAATCATTACAGGGATGGACTAATGTGTAACAATATAAGCCTTTGAAGGAGTTTATTATTTTCTGTCTCAGATTCCAGACTAAAAGTTTTAAGAAAAACTAAACAATAGCTCAGAACAAAAAAAACCCAAAACCTAACTACTCCAGGTAATGTGTCAGCAAATTATAGAATAAAACCCTCTGAAATCCTCCTCTTGATAAATTTATCTTTCAAGTCTGTGCATCTTCATTGGCTTATGAGAGACCTTGTAATCACTGAAAGCTAATAAGATTATGGGTTTAGATCCAGTTTACTAGAACTTTGAGATCTCATGGAACATCTTTTATTTGTTTTCATATACACTCTGGTTATTATAAGTGTTACACATCCTGGTTGAAAATGAATTGTTGAGGAGTGGAGGCAGAAGCTGCCTCATGGACTGCTCTTGGCTGCAGTACTCAGGTCAGGGCAAAACCTTCTCATGGAGCAAGAAGGAGTTGCCTTCTGTCTTGCAGCAATTACAGTGGTTCTCAGGGTGAGGAGGGCTCAGCAAGCATAATTTTGTACAGATTCAGGACTGGCTATATGTGTAAGTTGCATCCAGTGTCGCATAAAGAAGAATGGCCTTACCCAGCTTTTCAAATGAAGTTTTAGAATTAAAACCTTAGAAAGAGGAGATTCTCTTGACTTTTATATTTTATCCTCTGTCAGAGTTTTTGGAAAAATCGAGACTCCTTATTAATCCAATTAGTCTGGCAGTATTTCATATAAAAGAAATCTTCCCTGCTTCAGATTCACCAGTTGAGGGGTGTATTTGATATCTCCCTTCAAGGAAACTTCCCTTGACAGGCAGGGAGACTTCTCAGCAAGTCTACCCAAACTTCATCATAGACAAACTGTATTTACCACAAAACAGGTAGGAAATAACAACTTTTATTAAAGATTTTGTGACAATTCTCAAATTCTTAGGTAATAAAGGATAAATCTACTACCAAACAAAATTAAAACAACCGCATAAGAAAAAAAACATTAGCAGAAGCTCTGAAAGCAAAACAGTCTATTAATAATGTTATTAAGAAAAGCAAAAGGTTATCTCTAAAGTGAGCAGTTAACATGCATAAGCTACAGCTTAACTCACTTTAGCACCCCAGTGTGAGGGTGAGGGGAAGTGAGACAGCCCGTCAACATTCCAGTAGTTTGGATAGAAAGGTTTCTTCACCTCCCAACAGGTCTCAATTTTCCAGCCCCTTATATACTATTTCTTTAGGGTTAATTTTAGAAGATTTGTGAGTTTTTGTGTGACTTAGTCAAAATAGTTGGGGATTGGTTTGCCATTTTTGGGCACTATCAGATCATGGGGAACACTTTCTCATTCTTTATGCTTTTAAACATTGTGGTGATTTGACCCTGGCTGGATGCCAGGGATCCACTAAAGCCAATCTCTCAAACAGGCAGTGGAGAGAAAATATAATGAAGGGCTTCATGAGTTGAGATGAGGACCATAAAAGATTCCTCACTGATCACCATCACAGGCAAAACAGACTCCATTTTGGGATATTAATTAAATTTATTACTAAGAAGATCAGAGTTTAAGATGAGAAGCTTGAAGACACCACTCCCCCCACCCCTCTCTTTTCAAGTTCTATCTCCTGCCTCCCAATGGTGCAGGGAGACTGGGAATGGGGCGTTATGGTCAGTTGCTGTTTTCTGCCCCTGTTCAGGGAGAGAAGTCCTTTCCCTGCTTCCCATGGGGTCCCTCTCATTGGAGACAGTTTTTTATGAACTTGAGTACATCCCATGGGCAACAGTTCTTCAGACACTGCTGCTACATGGGTCTCTTCTCCACAGGGTGCAGTCCTTCTTATACAGGCATGGGTCCCCACAGGCCACAATTCCTACCAGGAGAATCCTGCTCCAGGATGGGCTCCCCTTCCAATGGGGCTGCAGGTCATCGCCAGGACCCTGCTCCAATATAGGCCTCTCACAGGGTCACAGCCTCCCTCAAGCAGCCACCTGCTAACGGCATTGCTACTCCTTAGGCTGCAGGTAGATCACTGCACCCTTGTGTTCCACCATGGCCTGCAGGGAGACAGCTGCTACACCAGGGAAACCTCAGCTCCAGTGCCTGGAGAACCTTCTCCCCTTCCTTCTCCACTGACCTTGGTGTCTGCATTGTTATTCACATGTTCTCACTCTGCTGTTCTCTGGCAGTCATCTTCATCATACTTTTGTTCTTTATTTCTGTCACACAAAGATACATTGTGTTCCTTAAATTCTTCCTCAAAATTTTCCTGTAGTGCCCTTTAAAAGAGGTCTTGACAAAGGTGAAATGATCTATATGCTCAGATTGCTTCCTTTCATGCTGATAAAGATTATCTCACTATTTCACTGCAGTCCATTCTGCTGTCTTTGTCATCTTCTCATAAACCCTTTGCTAAGGTTGTTTTACATTATTATGTAACTGTCTTTGACAAAGTAATTTCTGTTCAGCTGGCCTTGTTTCCAAAGTTATAAAGCACAAACTAAATTTAGTTACCTTTGAAGTTTTAGAAAAATAATATAAACATGCGTGAATCCAGTGTTTTTCTAGATAGGACCTGTCTGTCTAAAGGTGATCACTTGTGGAAATAACTATCATTATTTATTATCAGAAGAACAGAACCTCTTTATTATAAAAAAGTCGCAAACACAAAAACCAACTAACTGATTTTTGAACACTATATCATTTACACAAAATAATTAGAAGCAATTCTGACTAGCGTCTCAGTCAACCTCAGTATTCAAGCTTGAAATCTGATAAAACATAAAAGTGGTCTGCTGAGTTTATATTATCAAAATGATTACGTAGGTAACTTTAGATATTTTGTTTAATTTTTTTGCTACTTTTTAAAGGTTCTGCCAACAAAACTACAGACCAAGTTTAAGGCCAAATGATTTTATATTATTTTACATATAGTATAAAAGAAATTAATTACTCCTATCACTTATTTTACATATGTTGGGAATTTTCAGAGTTACAGGATTTTTGGAAGGCAATAAGCCCCCTTGCACAACTCAGCTTTAGATGAGAGAGCAGGGCCTACAGCCTGCTCTATTCTCATGGGAAAAGAATACACGAGATAGGCTAGGACAGTTCGACCTGGCTGTTCTCATGAGAAAGCATGCAAAGAAACATAATTTGACCTTGATATAAGCAAGAGAAACTTAAACAAAGAAGAAAACAAGCCAAACACAAGTCTGTGTTTCTGTGAAGAGATGTAACCAATTAGAATATGTAGAAGTGTGCTCATAAGTTTATTAACCAATAATAATAGTCTAAGAACTGTCTGCCAATAAGGATAGAATTAGAAGCTGTAAGCAAGTTAGAGATAGTATGAGGATAGTATTAGGATAGGAATATGTCTGATGCTCTGAAAATAAAGGCTTCACTTTTGATCATATTGGTCGTCTCGTAATGTCCTGAGAAAACATCCTCCGCGAATTTATTTACTATATACATATGTGGAATGATCTAAAATAGAGGTCTCTTATTGCACATGAATAATTGTTGAGTGTATTGAGAAAATAATGTTTTTTTAGACACCTAAGTAAAGAGTCCATTCTTACCTAGACTTAGTACAACTGTTGATCCAGTCAAGGAAGAGAAAAAGTCTTTTCCAGTGTCTCCAGAGCTACCTCAGTGAACACAATTTAAAAACTTGCTATGAGTTGCTCAACAGAAAACACTACCCATATCAGAGAAGTCTTAAGGAGAATAACCTTGCACTTTAAACATTATATACTTGTTAGGGAGCGTTTATTANGGCCACAATTCCTACCAGGAGAATCCTGCTCCAGGATGGGCTCCCCTTCCAATGGGGCTGCAGGTCATCGCCAGGACCCCGCTCCAATATAGGCCTCTCACAGGGTCACAGCCTCCCTCAAGCAGCCACCTGCTAACGGCATTGCTACTCCTTAGGCTGCAGGTAGATCACTGCACCCTTGTGTTCCACCATGGCCTGCAGGGAGACAGCTGCTACACCAGGGAAACCTCAGCTCCAGTGCCTGGAGAACCTTCTCCCCTTCCTTCTCCACTGACCTTGGTGTCTGCATTGTTATTCACATGTTCTCACTCTGCTGTTCTCTGGCAGTCATCTTCATCATACTTTTGTTCTTTATTTCTGTCACACAAAGATACATTGTGTTCCTTAAATTCTTCCTCAAAATTTTCCTGTAGTGCCCTTTAAAAGAGGTCTTGACAAAGGTGAAATGATCTATATGCTCAGATTGCTTCCTTTCATGCTGATAAAGATTATCTCACTATTTCACTGCAGTCCATTCTGCTGTCTTTGTCATCTTCTCATAAACCCTTTGCTAAGGTTGTTTTACATTATTATGTAACTGTCTTTGACAAAGTAATTTCTGTTCAGCTGGCCTTGTTTCCAAAGTTATAAAGCACAAACTAAATTTAGTTACCTTTGAAGTTTTAGAAAAATAATATAAACATGCGTGAATCCAGTGTTTTTCTAGATAGGACCTGTCTGTCTAAAGGTGATCACTTGTGGAAATAACTATCATTATTTATTATCAGAAGAACAGAACCTCTTTATTATAAAAAAGTCGCAAACACAAAAACCAACTAACTGATTTTTGAACACTATATCATTTACACAAAATAATTAGAAGCAATTCTGACTAGCGTCTCAGTCAACCTCAGTATTCAAGCTTGAAATCTGATAAAACATAAAAGTGGTCTGCTGAGTTTATATTATCAAAATGATTACGTAGGTAACTTTAGATATTTTGTTTAATTTTTTTGCTACTTTTTAAAGGTTCTGCCAACAAAACTACAGACCAAGTTTAAGGCCAAATGATTTTATATTATTTTACATATAGTATAAAAGAAATTAATTACTCCTATCACTTATTTTACATATGTTGGGAATTTTCAGAGTTACAGGATTTTTGGAAGGCAATAAGCCCCCTTGCACAACTCAGCTTTAGATGAGAGAGCAGGGCCTACAGCCTGCTCTATTCTCATGGGAAAAGAATACACGAGATAGGCTAGGACAGTTCGACCTGGCTGTTCTCATGAGAAAGCATGCAAAGAAACATAATTTGACCTTGATATAAGCAAGAGAAACTTAAACAAAGAAGAAAACAAGCCAAACACAAGTCTGTGTTGCTGTGAAGAGATGTAACCAATTAGAATATGTAGAAGTGTGCTCATAAGTTTATTAACCAATAATAATAGTCTAAGAACTGTCTGCCAATAAGGATAGAATTAGAAGCTGTAAGCAAGTTAGAGATAGTATGAGGATAGTATTAGGATAGGAATATGTCTGATGCTCTGAAAATAAAGGCTTCACTTTTGATCATATTGGTCGTCTCGTAATGTCCTGAGAAAACATCCTCCGCGAATTTATTTACTATATACATATGTGGAATGATCTAAAATAGAGGTCTCTTATTGCACATGAATAATTGTTGAGTGTATTGAGAAAATAATGTTTTTTTAGACACCTAAGTAAAGAGTCCATTCTTACCTAGACTTAGTACAACTGTTGATCCAGTCAAGGAAGAGAAAAAGTCTTTTCCAGTGTCTCCAGAGCTACCTCAGTGAACACAATTTAAAAACTTGCTATGAGTTGCTCAACAGAAAACACTACCCATATCAGAGAAGTCTTAAGGAGAATAACCTTGCACTTTAAACATTATATACTTGTTAGGGAGCGTTTATTAAGAGATGCCTCTGCCTGAACTAAGGTGCAAACAAGACCATATGCTGAAGTCAAGAATATGGAGTTTTTACTACTAAATGCAAGGTAGAGAGATAGAAAGAAATAGGAAAGGGGAGGCCAGGGGGCAGAGACGAAGTGATCCATGATTTCTCACAACCCCCTCCATTGTTCAGGGTGGGAGGTTGTGCAATAAGAGACCTCCTTTTTTGGATAAAAAAATACTGAGAATATTAACATATTCTGCAGGTTTTATTCTAGCCTCAAATAGTTTTTCACCTCGAATAGTTTCATACTGAAATCTGAAACAAAGTTTCAAACTGCAAAAAACTTATTTAATAGGTGATCGAGTTTCATTTGTTATGAAAGTCAGTTCCCTGTTTTAACACACAGCTGGCTTGAAACATTTTAACTTCCAGTTACTTCATGTATAGCTTATAACTCTGTCAAGGATTTCAAGTTTTTATTAAGAGGGGAAATTTCTTCTACCCTTTTATTTCAAATTCAAAGAGACCTTGCTGATATGTGCATATATATTTATACAATGATTCATTCTTCATGGCTTGTAATATCTGAAAACATGTGAGACACTAATATAGTTTAGTAAGTGCAATCCGAATCATGCATTATTTCTCTTGCTAGGTCATCATACTAGGTGAAACTAAAAAGTGTAAGTTCATTTTTACCCTGTAATTTATATTAATTTTTATTCCTGTAACATAGCAAATTTCAGGCTGTTTCTCAAAAAGGAGGAGAGAACTGTGTTCTCTTGAATTAGTTAAAGAGAATACAGAAAAAAACACATTCAATCAACTCAAATTTGGAGTACAAGTTTGATAATGAATAACCTCCCAAACCATAATAATTGGTGCAGTATCACTTACGTGGCATTTGGAGCTAAAGTTCTACCAGGGCTATATAACTATGCAGAAAAAAATTTTAATACACGATGTATTTTACAATTAAACATAGTTTTGAAAGGCTGAAAAAATTTTATTAAATGTTTATATCTTGTGAGAAGATGAAACAATTGCTTATCTATGGTGTGACTTTACATATGTACACATGTTAATTTCTATCTTGGTATTAAAAGACATAGAACAAGATACTTTTTGAAAATTGTCTAAACATTCATAATTAACATTACACTGTTTTTAGGCTAATGGCTCCATCACAGCCAGTGCTCTGAGTTGCCTTGTGGTGCCCTAAGGAATAATTTTTAGTTGCCTAATTATTCATTCGTTTGAAGGAAGCATGGAGGAAAGGAACACTTACTTACTTTTTTTTTTTTTTTCTTAAATACTGGAAACACATAAAGGTACAGGCTGTGTTGTCAATAAGTGAACAAATGGGATTCCATCTTGTTTTCTCTTTTTCTGATGTCAGTTCTGTAACTGATTGTAATCCTCCTCAAGGACAGTTGGCTCTAGTCATGGGGGGGACTGTGGTGGTACATCCTGCCCCCCAGACCACACTGTGAACTGAGAATGCACCCAATAATTACTTAACACTATTAATTCTATCTATTCTAGATGTTTATATAATATCCAAACTCAAGAGGTTTTCCTTTTAAAGATAAAACAAAATAAATTTACTACAACATGTAAATCTTGCTTTTTCTCACAAATGTCTCTCTGGTACATCATTCATTGCTGGGAGATTTTTAGAAAATAATGGATATTTGCACAACCCAGCATTTTGGTAAAAAAGAGTATCCACTGTGGCCTATTCTCGTCATGAGAAAAGCATTTTGCACAGTCTGGCTTACTCATGGGAGAATTAAGTGATAACATGTTCTGGGTCAGTTCGACCCTATGCCCTTAGCACTACCAG
>VYZS01093376.1:75386-87518 GCA_013400695.1 Neodrepanis coruscans | reverse complement strand
TCCTCATAATTAGTGCGAACTAATCTGAAACCAGAACCTGAATGGAACCATCCTTGCTCTTGCTCATGGCCACGTGCTCCCCTTAGTACAGGTTTAAGACAAGTAGACATGCAATGAGTATGCTGAGCTTGATCACTTGTGGCTGATTCAGCTCCCTGTTGACCCTGTGAATATTAGCGCTGGGCAAGGCAGGGGCTGAAGAGTGGTGAGCAAGAGGGGAGACCAGGTCTACTCCTTTTAACATTATTTTACTCTTAGATGGCTTAAACTGTTCATAAAAACATGCTCTGAAAGGTATTGCAAAATGGCATTAGCAGCATTGAACTGGCCTCCAAGGGATGTAAGACAAACTGCTAATTGCAAGACAGGTTCAAGCATAGTACTGATAGTGGCAGTGCTGCTCTCTTTTTTCTCCCATTTCTGAACACATGGCTATGCCACTTCAGCTGCAGACACTGCTGGGAATAACTAGCAGAAAGAGCAGCAAAGTTTATTTTCTGGGTACTGTAAGATTCTTGTGTATCCACCATTTTTAAAACTGACTGCAGAAATGTAAACAGGCATCAACCTACCCTCAGCAGATCTTCTATCTGCCTCTCCTTCTTTCCTTACATGATGTTCATAACATGCTGTGAATCCACAGTTCCTCTGGCCCCAGCCTCTGCCTCCCAAACCCTGAAGCTACACAGGCCTCTGACATAACACCTGTACAGTAATACATACTCTGTGCAGGACTGTGGTTCTCAGTATTTAAAATCTTCGGAAAGATGGCAACATATGAAAGTCAAGATCTCTAGAGCTTCCAAAGACTGCTCATGAGGGTGTTCTATCTTAATGACTGAGTAATTCAAACAGCACAAACAAAAATCTTCATTACCAGAGAAACAGATCAGTGAGCTGAAACAGCTTGGCATGATTTCTGTCTCAGTGGATTCATCTCTGAGGTATCCAGAACCTTGAAGATAATGCCATTATTAATTGCTTCAAGTCTCAAAAGCATAAGAATGAAGAACACAGAAGGAAACCATATGGTGACCATAGAAAAATCTCTGAAAAAGAAGGCCAGGCAGCTCAGGTGGGGAGAGATATTCCCAGAGATTAGAAGGCAAGAGCAGAAATAATTTTCCTTCACTGAATACTTCCAGAGGCTTTTAAGCCCTAGAGTGGAAGTTCGAGAGGAAATGGATTATAATAAACAACTCACTTTCACCTTCTTTGGCACAGAAGGCTTAGACTTTCCTGTGCTTCACGGTGCTTCAGCACATCATCGAGAGCCGCAGTTTGCCTTGAGTCTTTTGTTATAACTGAAAACAGCAGTTTCTGGATTACAGTCTCCTCTGATTCCTGTGACCCAGACACAGGCTTGGAACTACCCAGTTCCTGCTCCCTAAATTCCTTCAAGATCACAAGGAGGGAGGCCAGAGCAACAAGGAATTACACTGAACCAAGTGCTGGAAGCTTCAGAAGTCAGATGTCTCCTTCCATTTTATTAAAATTCTCCCTATTAACACTCATTTAAGTGTTTGTACTTCTAGGAAAATAGATTGTTTGTTATACAGATTTGCACATCTACCACTTTTATCAAAAAGCCAAAATATTCTCTGCCATTTCTTCTAATATCCCTACAGATCTGCAAACTCCACATATAGGCAATAAACTGTCCAGGCCAGAGGCTGCAGAACTACAAGAGACTGTACAATGAAAACACATATTGGAAATATATAGCATGCAAATCAGGTCATATTGCAGCACTATTTCATAAGACCTGTTAAAAACTAATCATATATTCCTCTACTCTTCTGTAATTCAACCAGTTCTGCTCCTTTGTGCAAAATTAATAAAAGTGTATCCAGACCATTACGTAAATGTTAATATCTATTTCTCAAATCATTTACCTGCCATTCTATATGGAATTATCTAAAAAAATAGCATAGAAAATGCTAAACTAATGCCACAGAGCACAGAAATAGCCCAGCAAGCCCACTTGTTAAAGGAATATTGCCCTGTCCATGCAAACAACAAAAACAGTGTTCAGAAGGATTGTATTTATTAGTCTCAGTTTAGTGCAGTGTTAACGTCACTTCAGGAGGGAAAGGAGAGGTTTGTTATATAAGAACAAGCTTAGTTTGTACCTTACAGCATAAACATTCCACATCAAAGGTAAAACATTGTATATTCCTGAATATTGAAGAAATGCCATAGGATTTCTTCTGGTTTGCAGCATGAAGTTCAATGAAACCTGCAATGGTGAGCTGAAAGTGTGACAAATGGTGCTGGTTATCCAAAACTTGCAGCTCTTGAGTTCCTACTACCACATCCCAATGGTGGGAGCATTTGTCTACAATGCTGGATAAAATCCCAGTGAGTCATGCCTTCCCCTAAGTATGGACGTTTCTCCAAATGCACTTTATTCAGTGCAAAGTGAAAACTGTCATTTGCACATGGCTGTGCAGCACACAGATGTTGCACATAAGGTTAAAACACAGCCCCAGCTATTTAGAAGTGAACCGTCAGAGACATGCTGTCATTAGACAAATCCCAAACTGCACATCTCAGAGAACAGGTCCAAGACACTGCTACAGCTTAAGACTCTTTGTGACAGCAGGGTATTGGGTAGGTGTGATTGATACCGGGGAAATGATAATTACTGGGCAAATACAAAGAAATATTGCATGACCAGTGAGGAAAATAAAAGGAAACGGCCACATTTCTGAGTAGATGTTTGCATCAATTAAACTGAGGTGTGCTTTTCTTCTCTACATGTTTGATGAAAATGATGCTTTATTCCAAACAGGCTACTGAGACTATGCAATGATAGCAAATACGTTAGAGAATAATAAATGTTGAGGCTGTTACTTTACTTTTCCAATAGGCAATTTTGAGTTTTTGTGCAAACTTGATCTTTTTTTACACAATTTTCTGAGATGGTCATTCACAGTAATACCTACACCTGCTTGCTGAGTTGTGCTACAAACATCCATCAGCTCAGCATAATAAATAAGAGACATGAGCAACAGCAAGACAGATAATTCTTTGCAGAGTAATAAATCAGCATACATGTCTTCAAGCTGAAATTAACAAGTGCATGTAATTCTTCCTAAGTATATCTGGCAATTTGAAGCACGATGCAGAACATACAACTGAGGATGCAGTAGATGGTGGTTTTTTTACTGAAATGAAAATGCAATATTTCATGCCTAGGTTTGAAAGAAGTATAGCTTAATAAGATTAAAGCTTATGATTCAAGTCACTCTTTTACTTCAAAACTAATTTATGGTACATTTTACACATACTGCAAGTGATGAACAACAGCCTTAGATAATTGCTTTCCTTACAAAGTCTGGCAATCAAAGGATATGCTTTAGATGTGTGGTCACAGATATGACCATGCTGATGAATTGCAAATAACCAACATAAGAGTCAATGATGTGCTGTCTTTGATAGATGTAGTGTTATAAATTGTCTTTTCCATGACAATCTCAATGGGAGTAAAGCACTTAATAACAGGATTTTTAGTGCACACATTTAAATGGAAAGAAAATGTGGTTGTGTGCAAGTGTAATTGTTAACAAGGAGAAGAGAACTATGCCAGTCACTGACCAATTAGGTGTGACAGATTTTGTTCACCAAAGCTAGTACTAGTTCTGGAGGCCTATTACAATCCAGCTCGATTGCCAGATCCTGAATAGGATCTGGAAAATTTTGCGGAGGGTTGGGCAGTAATTCTTCATTTATAGTTCAGCCAAGCCCTACATGACATCATTGAAGGACAATTTTGTCCATCATTTTTCAAAACCAGTTCACATTTTCCCCATCATATACCAGGTAATCTGTGGCCACAAATACTGCTGTTTACCACTAAAGCACAAGCAGCATCCCACCCAAATGCTCAAACATGCTTCATCTTTCAAGGGGCCACATAATCACCCTTCAGGGAGAGCTGATAGAGGTCACTTAAAGCCAGGAAGCCTGACAGAGATTTCCTTTATCCAGTATCTAAGGTTTAAGTGATCGATGCTCTGTAACAACACACAGGCTCTGAAAGGTTCAGACTTCACTCTCTAATGTTTTGGGAAGGTCCCAGCACTTTGTAGGAGTAGACACATACTTGGCAACAAATTCCAAAGCAACTAGTAAGTATTGCCAAAGGAAGCTGATGCCACATCTGGTATGACTGAGGCCCTGTGTCTGTGTTAATACTCACTTGTGCACTCCTATGGAGCTGGTTATTGTTCAGCTTCCAAGTAATTTAACAGGATTCTCATTTTGAATCAGTATGCCATGCATAGGTTTAATTCCAATTTGTACAGGTTAAGGATTAGATTAATATATAGTTAGTTAACTTCACCAAAAGATTTTCGGTTTTTAACATGACAGCCAGAAAAGCAATGGTTCATTAAGGAACGTTTCCTGTTGGAGGAGCTGACTGCTTACCTCAGCCTTCTTCCCTGATTCCCATGCTACAACCTTTGGCTGCTATTACCAGCCTTGGACTCTTCCACACATAAATGTCTTCCGTAACTGGATTCCTTGTTTGAAAAACAGGAGTCCAGACCCTTGAAGGCTCAGCCCATGATGAGTGTCCTCACAGAGAGGGAATTAAAATTTAGTGCCAGCTATTATTTGGCTGTTTCTCTCTTTCTCCTGCAATTATCTCCAGCTGAGCACAGTGAGCTCCACTACAGAGCTGATTTCCTCCCTTTCTGGGACTCCAGGCGTATGAGCCTTAGTGATACAGGATTCATCTCTGTGAGTTTTATACTAAAGCAAGAATTTATCTTGCTTTAGTAAGTCACAATAGGGCAAGAGAACGTGCAATTTGGAGACAAAAAGTTCCTTTGATCTTTAGAGGTATTTGGGAGAATCTAATCTGATTCCTAACTGCCTGTATTTCCATTATTGTGCTGGAAAGTGCTAGAAAGATCTACCCTGGTTAAGGCTGTTGCTCATGGCAAGCACTGTTCACTTCATCTGAATTGAAAGCAGTGAAATTAAATCATAGAATCAGAGAATGACAGAAAGGTTTGGGTTTGAAGGGATCTTAAGGATTATTTTGTTCCAATTCCCCTGCCATGGGGACACCTCCCACTAGACCAGGTTGCTCAGAGTTCCATCCAGCCTGATCTTGAACATGTGGGCTTTTGTCTAGTGATAGCTGAGAGATCAGCAAGGCTGGGCAGGCATGGTTGTTATGGGGGTAAGGCTGTATGTTTGATTTGTACGTAGCTGCTCAAACAAATCCTATCACTCACCACAGTATGAGACACCACCACTGACCCTGTTAGAGAGGAACAGAATTTAAAACTCCAGTAACGCAGACTAATACTGCATGTCTGAGTGTTCAGCAATGCAGCTCAGTTCCTTCCATGTCACAACTGCAAACTAAAAAATAGTTCAAACATACATTTCTTCCAAAAAATTAAGCAACATTCAGCACCATTAATGAAAAAAACAGTAACTATTCAGCTGTAGCCTCTATAACCATCTTTACTTGCAGATTTACTTACCTGGTCTAGTGGGACATGTCCCTGCTCATGACAGGGGCGTTGGAATGAGCTGGTCGTTAAGGTCCCTTCCAACCCAAGCCATTTTACGATTCAGTGATTCTATGATTTCTAGCTGCGAAGGGGGATTAATACCTAAGTTTTTAATATGATTTAGGGCCTTACTGCCTAAGCCATAGTTAGGACAGGTGCCATCGGCGGCGCTGCTTTACCTACAGCCCCATCTCGCGGCCACGGCCCGGCAAGGCCGGCACGGCCCTTCCCTCCCTCGGCCCCTCCTCCCTCCCTCCCTCTTTCTCCCCCTCCCTCCCTCTGCCGGCCCGCTCTCTCCCGCCCTCCGCCGGCCTGCTCGGCTCCTCCTCGGCCCCTCCGCTCCGCCCCAGCCCTGCTGCCCGCCCGGGGCCCGGGGCCGGGGGCTCGCAGAGCGGGGCGGAGACGACCCCACAAGCACTGGAGCGTCCTGCCCGCCCTCGCCCCCCTCTCCCGCCCACAGTGTTTCCCGGGGCTGCTCCGCTCCCGCCCGCCCGCCTCCTCCGCTCCTTCCCTTCCCGCCTCCTCCGCTCCTTCCCTTCACGCCCGCCTCCTGCTCCGCTCCCCTGGCGGTGCCGCGTCCCGCCCGACATGGCAAGCAAGGACGGTAGGAGACCCCCGTCCCCCTTCCCTCTCCCGGGCCGGGCGGTGGGGTGAGGGTGCGTGTGGAGCCTCCTCCCCGAGGAGCTTCCGCGGGAATGGCAGCGGGAGCGGAGGGGCTGCAGTTTTCCTCCCGCCGGGGGCCCTGCGGGACCCCTGCTCCTGCCCTGTTCCCCTGGAATGGCCCCGGCCGGGGCGGCTCCCCCGTTTTTCCCACTCCAAGCCTCGGCTCATTCCTTCCCTTCGTGCAGTGCTGGAGGACACGGTAGAGGAGCGCGTCATCAGCGAGGAGTACAAGATCTGGAAGAAAAACACCCCCTTCTTGTACGACCTGGTGATGACACACGCCCTGGAGTGGCCCAGCCTCACAGTGCAGTGGTTGCCAGATGTGACCAGGTGAGAGAAGGGAAAAGAGGCCGGGAAAGTGCTAGGGAAGTGCAGGACTCAGCGGGAGCCGAGTCTGTGCAGTTCCTTTTCCCCTGCTTTTTTTTTTTCTTTTTTTTTCTTTCTGTTAACCACGTCTGCTAAGTAACTTCTGGGTAAAAACCACTCCAGACGAGAATAATTTGGGTTAGGCTACTCTTTGTGTTTTGCTTACAGCTTTAAAACCCCCTTGGGCATAGAGAAGCATTGAGGAAAAAAATGGCAAGTTGATACTTCACAGAGCTCTAGCTTAGCCTAGCAGAAGGTGGTGCAAGGTGTGAACAGAGAAATCTTTCCATTTATTGCTAAATAAGAGCTCTAGCATTCAGTCTGTTTTTCCTCATACTACAGATACTACAGGTTACTGTTCTGTCCAGGCTATAGTATCTGTCTCTGGATAAATGTATTATTTTAAAATTGATTCTTCATGTTCTGGTTTTGTCCCTGGTTCTTTGTTGACTTCACACATTTTAAATTTCCCATTCTTCCTCCTCCCCCTGAAAACTGCGGGCTCACTGGTTAGTTTCTTAAAGAATTGTGAAGATGGGGATAGAATCTGTTCATGTGCTAGCTACTGTATAACTTAAATTGTTGCAATAACCACTTAGGGCTCCACTGAGGTAGTGGGCAATGACTGGGTCCCTTGTGTTGTTATAAACTGGATGCATCAAAGTTTTAAAATATAAACTTCATGCAATTATTAGAGGGTGGTCTCTTTCTTCTATAAAATTCCACTTAGATATGTGTTTTTTTACTTGGTGGTTAGATGATTGCTTAATTTGATATATCAGAATGTTGAGATGTGAGCTAACTATTCGTGACATGGAGAAAATGAAGTGGGGATTTGAGGGTGTAGAGCCCTTATGAGGAACACTTCTGCTTGCCTCATATTTTGCAGATTGGCTTAATATTCAGTTTAAAACCTGGTATATCCAATTATCCAGTGTCAAAATATGTAAGCCATTTAAGGCAAGGACTGCCTCTTTGTATGGCACCTTACATGATGGGACACCTGTTCCTGATGCAAGTAAGTGCATGTGCATTGTGTGTTTCTTGTTTTGTTTTGTACTTTTTCCCCTCTTCACTTGGAAGTGGTGTAGTAATACCTGTAGTGGTTTATGATTGGCCAAATGATTCCTGATTGCTTGGATTCAGGCAACATGAGTTCGTTGCTTGCAAAAATGCAGAAGTTGCTTGGTTTTGACTGCTCAGATTTTTCCTTTCAGGAGTAAATGACACTGTCCACCCAGCCTTTGACTTTTAACTAAATGTTGCATTTAACCAGAAGAGATTGATTCTAGTTAACTAGGATTTGTACAGTATTAAAAAAAGAGCATCTGAAATAAAATCACTGGTAAAAGATTATAAGAGAAGTAAGTAAAATAGGTTGTCACTTATCCCCTCAATATTTGTGTTTTATGCAAAGTAGTACTGCTTGTTTTCTAGATCAATACCGTGAGACTAATGGGGAAATTAGACAGAAGTACGTACTGTTATCACCTTTAGCTGCTGTGCAAACTGTAACTGTCTCTTTCAAGACACAGTGGCAATGTTTACTGGCTTGCATTGTCACTCTAGCCTTGGTGCTTTTATCTGGCTGCTCATGTCAGAGTCTAGTTTGCTTTATTGCACAAGTCTTTGCAACAAAAGGATGGGTTTCTTACACAAGTGTCTCTTCTATCTCCCTGAAGAGGTTTGGTTCTTGAGGGTTATTGATGCTATAGCCATGAAACTTCTGGAACTGAGCATGTGATTTTGTTCTATGTATTTCTTATTCTAAACAGGCCAGAAGGAAAGGATTATGCTCTACACTGGCTGGTTTTGGGAACGCACACGTCCGATGAACAGAACCACCTGGTTGTTGCCAGAGTCCAGATTCCCAATGATGATCAGTTTGATGCTTCACAGTATGACAGTGAGAAAGGAGGTGGGCATACAGCATTCTTAGATTCTGTCTTAGAAGTATCATTACTAATAGTTCTTATAATGGTATTCTAACTTTCTCTGAAATACTAAAGTGGACATATACTTATGAGTTCACACTAATTCTATATTATTAATTGTGACTAAAAAGAGGAAACTTTTTGTTTCAGGATTTAGGTAACATTATCATATACAATCCCTGCTAGCATTTCTACCAGCTTTCTTAGTTGTTGTGAAAACTGGTGCACATCTACCTTAAATAGAGATTAAAGCTCTGAAAGAGGATTCTAAATATCAGAAGTATTGGTGCTGTTGTGTCACATGGTGCAAGTCTTTCCTAGTCTTTTTTGTATTTGATCAGATGCTTATTGCTGTTTCTTGGAGTAGGGAACATGGTGTGAAATGCTGTTTCAGCAGTCTAAAATAATTGGTGTGATAAACTGACATTTTTCTGACAAAGTAGAGTTTGGTGGCTTTGGATCTGTGACTGGCAGAATTGAAATGGAGATTAAAATTAACCATGAAGGTGAAGTGAACCGTGCTCGTTACATGCCACAGAATCCCTCCATCATTGCGACAAAAACACCATCTGCTGATGTGTTGGTGTTTGACTACACTAAACATCCCTCAAAACCAGGTGGGTCAGACTCCTCAAAGTTAATTAAAATGCCTTTTATCATCAAGGGGTGAACTTGTGTCTCACTGTGATTGGGGGGAGAGTTGATGGGCTCTGGAATATGAATGAGAAGGCCTGTATCTTTAATTAGGCTATTTAGGCTAATTAGGCTGATGCCTGAAATGCTCAATACCATAAGAGAATCTTGATAGAAGCAGCACTCTCTGAAGTGGTTCATGTATAAAAGAAAATTATTGCAACAGAAACAAGTTCTTGAGTGATAACGATGCTCTTTTGGATTGAGGTGCAAGGTGATGCTAAATGGAAGGAATTTTCTCTCTTTCAGACCCAAGTGGAGAGTGTAATCCTGACCTTAGATTAAGAGGACACCAGAAGGAGGGCTATGGCTTATCCTGGAACTCAAATTTGAGTGGACATCTTCTCAGTGCATCAGATGATCATGTAAAAACCACATCTTTTCCCCTGTTTAATAAAACACAGCTCCTCCTAATTTATGCTGTAATAGATAATTAGAGAATATCTGGCTTAGTGCAGCTGTGTATCGTTGTGTGGGGAAGCTTTTGCATATTGTAATTACAGTTCTAAAGTTTGTAGTTTGGCTTTAGGCTGTAATTAACAATGAGTTCTTAAGGTTCTTGATGAAGTAAGAACAGAATTTTTTTTACATTTGTCTGCTGGAAGCAACCCTTTAAACTGGCTTGGGTTGAGACTATAAATTATTAAGACTTTCATGATGAATTGAACTAATAGCTTATAGATTTCTTTGTGGACATTAAAAGTGTAAATTGCTTTTATGACCTTACAAATAATCCTTGGGCCTCGAAATTACAGAAAGCTGATTTATAACTTACCTCTCTTCTCACTTACGGCATATTAAGTATTCCTTTTCAAAAACAAAAAACTGCTTCAAAAGTATAATCTCTGTTTGTTTGTAGAGTGTGATTGATTTTTTAGTTGAAAGATGATAGAGTCAGAGTCTGCATTTCAGTAGAATGTAACTTATTTACAGACAGTGTGTTTATGGGATATAAGTGCTGGACCAAAAGAGGACAAGACTGTTGATGCAAAAGCAATCTTTACTGGGCACTCTGCAGTAGTAGAAGACGTGGCATGGCATCTGCTCCATGAATCTCTGTTTGGATCTGTGGCGGATGATCAGAAGCTTATGATGTAAGTTGTGGTTTGGAGGTTTCTGGACAGTGCTGCAATGGACCTAGTTCAGAGCACTTGGATTAAAAAAAAAATTCTGAATTTTGGAATGATTTCATGGAGCTCTTTTAGGAAATCAGTTACAGTAATGGTGCAGAATCGCTGAAATCTACATGCCATTCTCATAATTTGAAAAGAAGATGTAGCTATAAGATACATGCCACCTTTCTCATACGAGCTGCTCATGTACAAAAACCACAAAATACTGAAGGTTTTGGAATGAAAACTCCAGCTTCAGAGTAGAGTTTAGTAATAATATAATGTCTTAAGGTATAGTGAAAAAGAACCTCCTATAAAAACTCATGTTTGTTTGCTCTCTCTCTTTCCTTCCCCCTCCCCAAACCTTTCACTGCAACAGTTGGGACACAAGATCTAATGCCACATCCAAGCCAAGTCATTCAATAGATGCTCACACAGCTGAGGTCAACTGTCTGTCCTTCAATCCTTACAGCGAGTTCATTCTGGCAACTGGTTCAGCTGACAAGGTTTTTACTTCTGTGTACTCTAAATTCTTAAGTATTCCAGATGAAAGCCATTACAGTAAAACCAATTTCTTGTTACTTCTGTCTCCCAGACGGTGGCTCTGTGGGATCTTCGAAACTTAAAGTTGAAACTCCATTCTTTTGAGTCTCATAAAGATGAGATTTTTCAGGTGAGTAAACTTCTCTCAACCTGTAGGAAAAAAAAACAAGAAGAGAACTGACTTGGACAAGAACATGTAGATTTGTGTTCTTGTAACACAAATAAATCTGTTGAACCAAAATTCCCTATTTTATGTTTAACAATTACAGACAGTACCACACAGTTTCTTTCTGTCTTTTCTTACTTGACTTTGAAGCAAGTAGTCAACAGCTTATTGCTAAAAAGATACTGGGTGTACCTTCAGTACAGGTAGAGGGTTTCTCTGAAATCATGTGGTGTAGAGAGTGCTTGGGTTCAAACCTAATTTTGTGACCTCTATTTAGTTTAAGTGCAAATTACAGTGATTTTTTTTTAGACATTTCATATAGTATGGTAAATCTGGAACAATGAAGTAATGTCTGTTCAGTTTGGAGAAACCTTAAGACTTGAAGACAGTCTGTTTGAGATACTGGATATCCTTTGTGCTGGAAGAAATTGATTTAGGGAGTACAGTTGTTGAAAATTAGTGCCAAGGGTGCTTGTTATTCAGGATATGCTTTAGAAATCAGTAGCTACTCCTCTTAAGTTGTTTTCCTTCAATAGGTTCACTGGTCTCCTCATAATGAAACAATTCTTGCTTCAAGTGGTACTGATCGTCGGCTTCATATATGGGATCTAAGGTGAAGAGCAATTTCTTTCTGTTAGTATATATGAACAGATGGTTAAAAAAAAAGGGCTGCAGGCCTACATTATTTGGCAGATTTGATTTGTGCCGTTCTCTAGCCCTTCTTGTTTGCTTACCTCAGGCGTGGTCTTTGGTGTATAAATAGAAACAGCATAGTACATTTGATGTTACTTAATCAGGATTTCTTGCTAATAGAATGGTTTTCTGTTTTCTTTAGTAAAAAAAAGATTTCTGTCGCCATGTGCTTCACAAGTTAAGTTTCCGTTTCAGTAATGACAGTGACAAACAGTTGATATTTTATACCTGAGTCTTATAATTATTTCACAATGAGAAAAACCAATAGCAAAAGCAAATACTGGAAACAAAGGCCAGGAATTGTTCAGTTAAGCAGATACAGAATGCAATTGTCATTATTAACAAAAAGCATAAATTACTTTCTTACAGTAAAATTGGAGAAGAGCAGTCTGCAGAGGATGCAGAAGACGGGCCTCCCGAGCTGC
>VYZS01093376.1:7061-37691 GCA_013400695.1 Neodrepanis coruscans | reverse complement strand
CGGACGCGGCCAATCGCCGCTCGATTCTGAGCTCAACGTGAGGAGTCCGCGCCCTCCCTGCCGCGGGGCGCGCCGGGAGTTGTAGTCCGATCGCGGAGGGCCGGGGGCGCGGCGCGGCCGCAGGCGAACGGCGTCAGTGACGGGCCGTCCACGCCCTGCCCGCGCCGGGTCCCGCCTCCCCCCCGCTATTCCTGCCCTGCCCGCGGCTTGGAAGGCGGGACCAGCCCGGCGGCGTGGCCGTGCCGGGGCCGGCGGAATCATTGGCCGGGTCATCCGGTCTGACCTGCTCGGGCAGGGTCGTCCCAAAGCACTCGGCACAGGGTTGTGTCCAGGCGCTTCTTAAATGATCTCCAGCGAGGGAGGCTTCTGGAGATGCTCAGTGATACGCAGCAGAGCTGCTGCTGCCGCGGGGGAAGTGGGGCGTGTGTGCGGGGAGAGCGGGTTGCGCAAGGAAGTTGTGCCAGGAATTGCCGTGCAGGTGTAGCCGAGCCAGGGCAATTCTTAGAAAAAGAAAGAAGGACTCCTCTTCTTTTGATGAATTTTGATGTTTTAGGATTTTCCCCTAAAAAACAGAAGGTACATCCCTTCTGTTAGAGACTAGCAGGAGTTCCATTCAAATATGCTCTGCTTGATCCTAGGTTGGCTCATGCAACCCTTAAGTAAGGCTTTAATACTACTTTTAATTTTTCCCAAGTATTATTTGAAAGTATGTATGTGTAGCAAAACATAAATTACTTTTGCACTTTCCCCCTTTCGGGCACTTTTTGGAATAGAAGGAAGATGAATGACAAATAGGAGCAACTTTGACAAAGAATGGAATAAAGAACCACAGAGCTGTTGCTGGCTATAAGCCTTTACTGCAATAACATTCATTGTGAGGTCTATTTTGGTGAATGTGTGTGCCAGGGAGGTTAGCACACACTGTGCAGCAGAAGGAGACAGGAGGCTATTCTGTCCAGGGGGAGAGTTTTCTTCGAAAAGTATCAGATGGGAGAGAATATATTTCCAGCAGTAATTCTTTTCACACAGGAACTGACTGGGTTCTGACACAATGACACAGATCAATTATAATTGTTTTGCGGTGAAAGATACTCTTCCTAGTGAGGCAGTTTTCTAGAAGTCAGGTTTTTTTGAGGATAGCTGATGAAGGTGTAGTGAGAATGCCATCACCTTCAGAACCCAGACACAGATCCCTAGTGCACTGTTTGCCTGCTGTGCTGTTTTCCTCTGAAGAACACAAATGTGAAATTTGAATGAAAAAAAAATTAGTATTTTCAATTATGTTTACGGTCCTATCCATGTCTCTTTTTGAGTTTCTGTGAACTGCCTTCCCTCAAAAAAGCACTTACCAAAGTGGATGTTAACAGTACTGGAAATTCACATTCCACCCCTGCAAGTAAATGCATGTACTGAGAGGAGGATGAGAATGCACCTTCAGTTGTGCCTTGTTAAATGACCTTGCTGGAGATTGCTTGTGCAATCCTATGCAGTAGGAGCTGCCAAGCAGGTGTTCCACCCAAGTGGCCACTGCCAAGAAGGTGTAGTGGTCTCATGTTCTGACAAATAAGACGTTGAAATTTTAGCAAAATTAGTTCTTTGTAATTATTTTTCAGGATAAAAGTATCCATTGGTAAAAATGTTTAGTCATCAACTTTTTACAAATGTTTGTGGTGGTCCATTTTTATGAACTTCTTGCAGGTTACCTCGTTACCATCATGCTCGAGAGTAGTCTGACTTCATGAACCCTGCACATGTCTGACACTTCTTTGGGGTACTTCACTACCCTTGTTGTGGGGGCTCTCGCATGCAACCGGGTGAAAAATTAGTTCCTCCATTATGTTTTAAAAAGATCAGTAAGGTGCCAACTAGAACTAGATGGTCAAAGCTCTAAACAATGACAATCGAGAAAATGTGAAATAAAGATGCTATTTCTCTTCTTAGAGCATTGTTACAATGTACATAACTACTGACATGCAGGGACAAATTCAGTTATGTCATTTTCTCATGATTATTATGATAATTTTTTTCATTGAAACTTTCAAGAAGCTCTGGACTACCAGAATTGTTCTTGGAACATTTCCCTCCTGGTTGAACGATGACACTGAGCAGGAACAGTAAATCTTCCAGTGTTACTTTGGAAAGAATGAAGGAAGAAGGGAAACAGAAAAATACAAACCAAAATCCCAACCCAAATCACCACTCTTCTACTTCAGAGGATCCTAAAATCCAATAATTAGAGAAAGTTAGGGAAATGGTTTGGAGCCCAGTGTGGGCAATACTGGAAACATGTGCTTGGCTGAACATACCATATAGCTGTAAACAAAACCAAACAAGCTGCTGAGGTACATGTAGAATGGGATGAGGAGTAATACAGAAAATGAAAGCAGGTGGTCCTTTCTCTTACATGCTTGTTGCATGTCACACCTCCCTCCCAGAAAAGGAACTCAGATGGTGAATGAACTCTAGGGAAAGCTAGTATATGGAAAAATGCCTCCATTAAAATACGAAGTGAAAAGCTTGAAACTTCTCACTTGGCTCAAGAAAGTAACTCGTGGGACATGATGAAAAGAAGGCAAAGTCAAGTTCCTCTGTTTTCCTACATCACATGCAGTTCAAGTAAATTACCAAACAGCACATTTGAAACCAATAAAAAGATTTTCCCTCTTCATGCATCAATAAATTACGTAGCCCAGAATACCAGTGAAGTAATGAAGTACTTTAAAAAAGGAGCTGTACTTTTGTATGAATAAGAATAATAGCCAGTTACAGGTTCATGCCACGAAATATAATTTGGATGTCACCCACCAGGGTAGGAAGTTGAGCCTTGGCTCACCATGATGACACAGGTCTTTGATATCACAGCCCACCAAGAGAGATTCTGTTTCCACATCCACTCTAAGTATCTGCAGAGACTCCTCTCCACCCCAGTAATGCTCTTACAGCAGCTCCTTTCATCCACCCAACATATGATGGTCCTGAAAGTCTTATTACACATGATACAGGATGAAAGGCGATAATGATACAGCTCAACCAGAACTGTTTGATGTTTAAATTGCAGGCATCAAAGTTATGGAAGGGCACAAGGCCATCATTAAAACATTTCTGAAGTAAGTGGGACAAGAATCTGGGTATAATCAATCCATGCTCTGCCCATTATTTGACTGTGAGGCAAATGGGGCTCATTTTCGTTGGGAAGGAGAGGAAATTCAGAAAAGCAGCAGTTCTGTCTGGTTCTGAAACCTTTACACTTGTGTATGGAAACCATAAGCAAGAGAACAAATAAATAAAAGCAACTGCAGAATTAAGGTTATCTGCATGCATACAAGTAAAAAAAAACCCCATACTAAACATGGTTTTCTTTACAGCAAAATGTATCAAAGCAGGCATCACATCTTTATTCTTCTAATTTTATATAACCCTTAACTAAATGCATTTTAATTCTATCTTTGCCAGAATCACATTGAGACAATATAACCTATCAGCTCACGTAGTTTTGGGTTAAGTATACCTCCCAAGTTTATCTGGAGAGGTTTGTCATAGATTCATAAATCCTTGAATTAGCAAAGGAAAATGTCCCCAGCCTGTGCCTGTAATGAAAATCAGGCTTTGAGGAAAAGAAGCAAGTGATTTCATTCTTAAAGATAATTTCTGCAGAGTGCTGTCTCATTAAAAATGACAATGTGAAAAACTAATGCTAATTATTTTGGTTACTCTACGTCTGTCTTGCAATGGTATCTAGTTAAAAGTAACAACTGATCAGGAAAAGTACGTTATAATATTTTTAATATATTTAGACACATTAATAGATGTGGGTTTGCATATATATGCATCGTCTTGATAAATAGCAAATACTGGGCTATACTGAGAACATAATGAAGACATGTATGTCTTCTGATGTTCTTGTAGAAACCGTTGTTTTCTCCAATTGTTAACTTTAATACATGTAAAGAAAATATAGCATGAAATTAATTGACTGTTACTTGCCATTTTGTTTAAAAAACTGGAACTATGAAATAACATACACCACCCCCAAATGTATGAAACAAAGGAAAAAAGCACTGAAAATGAGTAGGTAGGAAGAAAACCCTACTCATGGGTAACATTATTTAAGGCTAGGCGACTGTAACGTTGTTACAGATACACAGGTCAGCACTTACTGAGACAGAGTATCAGGCCAGACAACACATCTCCCAAACTTCTGCTGAAGTGAAACCCGGACCATTATCAGGGTGGTTCTTGATACTGCAATAGTTCAACTACAATCCAGACATAGCCCATGGACTGAGGGCCTAGTGTGGCTGCTACTGCTTGGCAGTGCACCGAGGAGTAACCAGACACCCTTTGTACCTTTCTATGCAATAGCTATTGCAAAGTAAAAGTCAATAATGTGTGAGTGGCCGGCAGTTCAAGGATTCATCTCACAGTCTGGCAATAGGCTCCTGCACATAGGGTTATTCTTCAAATGAATTAAGTCAAAATTCACATCCTACACTTCAGTACTACATAACCCCATCAAACAAACACCAAGACCACCAAACAGCAAGGAAGTAAAAAATACTGAAGCAACAACCTAAAAACAATCCAGGAAATTGAAAACTTTGGTTAAATTTGATAAGAGAACAGCTGTAAGCATAATGTAACTTTTCACTACACTTTTCTTATTTCAGGATTTTACAATCTTTTCCTCATCCTCCAAATAGATCACTAAATAAAAAAAAAATTCCATATAGGTATTAACTAATTCCAACTGGACTAGTAAAGTAATAGCTGAAGAGGATTCTTCAGTGCACAGAATAACTGGAGATGTTGGCATCTCAGAAGAAAGCTGTGTTCCTATTCTAACCTAACCTACAGGATTCCTAGGTAATCTTTTCCCTGTTTCTCAAAGGTTAATTCCAAAATCTGCAAATTTAGTGTCTTCTAAGAAAACTTGTTAACAATCTTTTTGATTGTTTGTTTGCTTCTCAATGTTTTTTAAACAACTGTACTTTCTGTCACATTGTATCCACAGGATAGTACTATTTACAGCCGTTCTCGGTTTCTTTTCATTTTGTCATTGATCTCATACTGTTGCTTTTCTGGATTTTAGAATCTGTACCATCACAGTGCTTGGAATGATGTTGTTAAGAGAACACCAGCATATTTGCTTATGTAATATACTATTATTACACATTTGGGCTACAAAGGCATACAAAATCCATCATGAACATGAAGAGGTCTACCTCTCTTCATCTCATGGGACAAGTGGAATGCAGAGACTTTCCCTCTTGCCATGCAGAATAAAAACTGCTAGCATCTACCTCAATGAAGAACATAGGCCAGGCCTGAAAACTGCAGAACTACTTACTTCAGTTTTCCATGTTAAAAATCAGATATGAAGATTTGAAAATATTAATATGATTTTTGATAAGGGACTTGAAATATCAGAGTTCAAGTCAGATGCAGTCTTGCTACATCATTACCTTTTTAAATGCAAATTCAAATAGTGGGTTGGGTTTTTTTTCATAGACATGCTTTTCATGAGACTTGGAAAATGAAGGTTTTATATGTAGAAACCATTTTTTATGAGAGATGGAGTTTAATATCTATAACCACTATATAGGTTATACTTACATGAAAGGAGAGATGAGGCTTGATGTACAAACCCCATGCAAGTAAGGCAATAATACATAACAATACATCTGAAAACACCAGGAATGATCAGGCTTATTTTTAAGAAAGTAAACTTTGGAGCAGTGATTCTGAACTTAATCATCCAGGGAAGACTTGCCACTATCACAACAGAACTACCATCTTTTTAGAAGGTGTCATGTCAAACGGCACAATAGATAGATCCAAATATCTCCAGCTTAAATCTAGAAGTTGTTGAATTTGTAAAGAGTAATAACTAAGCTGTGAACAGTCAGATTTTTATGAGTGTAACAGGTTTAACTTCTGTTGTCTTTAATTAATCTCAGATATGAAAAGCTCAAGTACCTCTTATTTATCATGACTTATCTCACATCTGTTTACTAAGCAAAAAACACTATAAAAATATGAATTGTGCTTAAAATGGTTTGTAGTTGAGAAATGGCAAGTAACTAATTGGCAATAAAATACGGCAATAAACTAATTTGAGAAGCCAAATATATGCAGGTTTAAAACAATTCCTTTTGTATAATGAGAAATACAGGAGAGCGTTGTCTCCATTAGCAACTTGGACAGAATTTTAAATAGACCTTACTTTTAGTAACATCAGTTAAAACTACTTGGTTCTTTTCAATTCCCACGGGATGAATATTGACTGAGTAATTACAGCTATAATCTTTTTCAGTCTCTTTACAAAAGTTTTCTGCAGAATTATGTCATGAAGACAGAGCTTACTCTATGTGACATGCCTGTAATTGCCTATAATTCAATTGTGCTTAATGGCTCCAACCTACTTAATTTTACCCATTTTCCTTTGTATTTGGAATTTCATGAATGTTTTGTCACAGAAGTTTATGAAACAGATGACAAACAGAACATCAAATTTTCAATTTTGTATATAAGATACTGACTTAATTGTAAAATTACAGGAAACCTCCAGATGCCTATGAAGAATCAAAATTCTTTTAGAGAAAAAAGTTATTTTTTAATTTAAATTTCATGTCTTAAGCACTGTGACAATGAAAATTTTTTAAATCTGTATTAATCTGAAGTATGCTTGCCCCTCACTCTGCCCTCCCTCCAAATAAATGAGCCAATTTTATATATATCTACAGTATTTAATAAAGATGCCCAAACCAGTGAAAGTTTTTACATAAATTTTTCAGCATTTAAAATAAAGAGAAACATTTAATTTGCTATCAGCTCAGACAGCAAAATTAAATGGAAACATAACAGCCTTCTGCAGAGAGAATGTATTAAACCACTTCTCTCTGTGGGGAAACACAATATCTTAATATGATGATTTAACAAACCCAAATTTAATTCAAGCCATTAATAACTCTATCCTTATTGAAAAGCTTACATATTTGCCACCTAACTGATAAATAATCAGCTTCTTTTGGAGTCTGCATTAGTATTTTTTAGAAAATCACTGAAAGTTATTTGATAGGGTTTTCTATAAATTCTTTGGCTACATACATTAAGGAAGTCAAACACACATGAAATCTACCAGCTACAAGTAGTCCCCTGAAGATAGTACATATTTACAGATTATACAGAGATCAGAGTGCAAATGTCAAGAGAGAATTGTTTTCAAGGACTAAGTTACTTACAACATCCATTTTTACATCCCAAACAGAAGGCTGTAGACAAAAAAAAAATCGTGATTCCTAGATTTAGAAGTCTCTTTGAAGAGTTTCTTGACCATCTAAAAATGCCTCAAATCAAACTGTTGCTTCATGTATTAATGTTATCACTTTTAATTATGACATATAACCTGCAGTGTCTGCCTCTTCTTTTTTTCTTTTGAAGAATATAGAAGTTCAGAAACTGCTCATATAAAGAACAGAAATACTGCTTGTATTCCCATATGGAATTATAGTGATTTTAGATTATTTTATGTCTTTTGAAGATATTTTTGTAAGGAAAATATGAAAGCAGAAATCCATGTCTGTCCTCAGAAACAGCTCTGGGTTATGGTGATTTTGTGAAAATGCTTAATTTTCTTCTTGTAGCATTTCTTCTATTTCTTTATCCCAGTTTTCATCACGCTTTTCTGATTCTGTCACAACCTCATACTCTTGAAGTTCTTGTTGTAATTCCTTTTCCCAATCAGCAGTTTCTTCTACAAGAGATAAATGATGTGTAAGAATTTAATTGATAATATAGAATGGTGCTTATTTATCTAAAATCAGGTGAATTTGCACTAAATCTCTTTTATATCCCCTAAACTTTATTGAGAATTCTCCTGAAAAACTAAAGAAACTTCAAGATCAAAAATTTCACCTTCTTATATCAATAAGAAGGAACTAGGAATTAATTAATATACAATTAATGTTCATACTATATTAAAGATCTAAAAAGTAAACAGACAGCAAAGTCGTTATGAGCATCCCTTCGCAAGATCATTTCCTACAGTCTTTCAGTCTACTATCAACTGATTCAACTTTGCACTTTTGAATTTCCACAAAAATAATGAAGTTCATAAATATGTTGATAAGTTATGGGGGAAAAAAAAATCAAGATCAAATACTCTGCCTAATATAAAACAAAGAAGCAGATATTCTCCTCACTGGCATTTGTAGCTAGGCAAGCTCATTTAATCAGGGTTAAAGGTAATCATATTTCCTACTTCAGGGCAAAAAATGGGTCAGAAGGCATTTCTGTGTTGTTAATCTCCATTTTAATTAGCTCTGCCTATCATAGGCAAGAGTATGGGGGAGGAGATGGGCGTTTGATATGTTAGGTGTTGGTTAGTACTCCAGCCTAGATATGAAGGGATGCAATTCCATAGTCCAAGTCAGTAAGGGCAGCTGAGATTTCTCTGAAGAAATAACATTAATGACTTCTTGAAATTCTTTCATTAAAAAAAATAGATGCAAGAAACTGATATCACACATTACAATTCCTCAAGATTGGCTATGTATTGGGAAAAAAATATCACAAAGCAGTGGTTCAGCAACATCCAAAGCACATTTGAAGATAACTTCTGAAAAATATGTGCAAGAGCTGGTAAGCACCTACATACAAGTGTCTTCATAGTAATTTGTTCATTGAGTATGGCCAGAATCACATCATCTCACTTTTTTTTTTTTTTACAGTCTTTACGCTGGTATTAGCTCTTCTGAATTATTTTAAGTATAAGCTCCACTTAATTTCTTCCCATCATTCTCAGAACTATTTGTTAAATTTTAACTGTTCCAAATGCCTGTAAATCTTTTACAGTGGAGGCCTCTGCAAGCTCATAACCTGGTATAAATAATGCCTTTTTAGCTGGTCCCACAAGAAGAAAATAGAGTCTGACTTCCAAATAATGCATTTTACTACAAGGATGTCAATTAAAGGCAAAAAAAATCATATGTATAAGTACCCATGAAAAAGAAGGCAGGGAAAGGAGTAGATAGGCAGAAAAAATACCCCACACTCACTTTCATAAAAGAGTGACCTAAAAATTTTTAAGTGTTTTGGATTTAAATCCCTTACAGCTAACATTCTTTGTAAGACGTGATTTGATTGTGATGAAAATTATAATTTCTGTGATACCTCACTGCAGGTCATTTCATACACTCTGAAAAAAACTGTCACAAATCTACTTTACTAAATTGATTTTTTTTTTTTTATATCAACCAACTTTAGAATGGTTCTAATTAAGACACAGAGGTAATAACAGCTTTACCTTCAACTACTGAAGTCTCTTCTTTCTTTTTGTCTAGCACTAGTTGTTCCATTTCTTTTCTTAGGTCTTCCTGATTCAGATTACAAGCATCAAAAGCATCACTCACAAATTCTGATACACCTGGACTTGTGGAAATCTCTTCCTCATCCTGCAGCAAGACAGTTTAGTATAAACTTATCCATACGGGGAAAAAGTGTCACCAACACACACTTCCACTCATGTGACTGCTTTTAAATAGGGTCAGCAAAAAACAAACAAAATGCTTTATTCTGACAACTACTTTTCTTTATCGGCTACTTTTCTTTAAGAGTGTTTTTGTACAGACAAAACTATTATATAGTGGTACTGCATGATCTGCTTTACATCCTAGGCTGCCTTTTTGCGTTCTCTTAACAACCTTATTTCTGTTTTTGTCATCTTCAGAAACAATAATAAACTTGTAAGTAGTTTAGAACAGGACCTAAGACTAATATTAAAAATTTGATCACAATTCATTAACAGTTTTCTACTTAAGAATAAGAGAGGACTGTTCTTTGTGAATCTTTGTAGCTTAACTTAGTCCACTCCATATTACTGGCAGGTGAATGCACAGCTCTGCTTCTGCCAAGAGTGTTCTCTGGCACCGACTTTACAATCCAGAAATGAACAAGGGTCACTACACATCCAAGGTAAAGGTTTCTGTAGTATCAAGCATAAGTACAATAAAGCAATGCTGCTGTTGCAATCCATCATTTATTTCCTGCCAAGGAGTTGGACAGAACATGGCACACGAGTACATTTTTATGAAGATACTCTTCGTGTCTAAATACAACGCTAACCTCCTACTTCAAACATTTTGGAAATGTCACTCTTGATAGAAAAAGCATATCTTGTTATAATGTGCAGGATACTAATGAAAGAATTCTTCAAATAAACTACTGTTTCTTCTAATAAAAATGAGTTTCAAGATTATACACTAAAAATGAAGATCACAGCAAAACAGCAGCAGGTTAGGACTATCAGATACTGTATTATTATGGTTTCACAGCAAGACTTACTCAAAAGGATGCATAACTACCTCCTAAGGAACAGCTTCACATACTAAATACCAGGTAAAATATAACAGCATTTTTACCTCTTGAGATTTTGTTTGAGGCTTTATTGTAACAGGTGGTGTTTTTGGCCGTACTGTCTCTATCAAGAGAAAAAAAGGTACGTTACATTTAAATATATGAAAATATAATTTAATCTGTATAACTATTAAATATACAAGGAAATACTGCATTTTAAGTTGTAAGGAATCCTGGTGGTTAAAGGCTAAATTCAGCCAGAGGTGAAGCATTTGCAACAATAAAATGGAAAAGAAGCAATTTTCTATTCTTAATTAATACAAATTTAGCAAACCATTTATTTCCTCATTATAACTCCAAAGTTAAAGGACAGGAATGCCTCTGACACTCAAAATGATCCCAAAAAACATGTAAATAGGAACAGTTTGGTCTCAAAGGTATCTTCTATAAAATACTTACAGACTGTACTACAAGTCACAAGATCTTTAAAGTTACAAGTGTGCAGACTTGGCCATGAAATCCAATTAGTATCTATCACAGAAATTCCCAAAGCCCCCTATCTGGGTACTACTACTGACACAGCAAAGAAAGTCACTGAAAAACATAAACCCTAGAAGCTGGTCCCAATTTCCTAAGAAAATTTGCTGTGCATTTTGTATTTAGTAGGATGGTGCTCAGAAGACAATGATTGTTTACAAGCAAGGATAGACCTATTTCCTGGTTGGTAAAGCAACACCCCAGGTTTCTTCCTCATGCAACTATCAGGGCAGATTTACAATACGGAGCCAGGTGCCTGCAAGAACAGTTAGCATACAGGGCAAGTTTTGGAAGCGATGGAGTGCTTGCTTAGCAGTTCTGTTTGTTTAAACATGCAAAGCAGCTCTGAGCTTGCAGCTCTGCTTCCTGAAGTGTGCCCAGGTGGATCCTTCTTGCTAACACAGCAATTCCAGAACAGGGAATTTTTTTATGTTTAATTTTTAAAATTAAGATCAGTTTTAATTAAAACAACTTCCTAATTGGTAGTTATCACTGCTTTCATAGCTCATCTACTCAAAAGCCACAGCTCTTTCCCATCTTCACTCTTCTTCCCAATTCCCAATCTCCACAGGACCTGTTGTTGCACCCAACACTGCAGCCAAAGGGGCTACAGCATTCCCTGCTCAGGGAGGCTGTAGAACAAGGCATTAACTCATTGCTGTTCCAGAGAGGTGCCTCAGGCTCCACCTGTTGCTCTCATTCAGACAGGGCATAGCTGCTCTGCAGTGGGCTGTGCCCCAGTTAGGTGTGACCCACATACCACTGGCACCCTCCTGGATCTACTGGCCTGGCATCATCTCCTGCACTGCTGGTGTGCCCTTGTCCCCAAGGTGACTTTGTTCCCAATACCTAGAGAAGAGCTAGAACTTAGCATTTTCTTATAGATCTTATCTAGCCTTTACATTCCATCTGCCTCTTCTTTTTTTCCAATCAACCATGCTAATTTAACTCTCTGTAAAAAGCAGCTAAGGAGGAGACAAGGAGACAAAAACGGAAAGCTAACAATTCTATTTTCTAGACAGAAAAGAAATACTGAACATTATGAAGAATTACCAACAGGCAATTACTTCCAGTTTTAGCCTCTAATTAGGGAATCCAACTATCAAAAGGGTTACTTAAACCAGAAGTAACATGGATGATTCAGAGCTTTCCAAATCTATGCAATTTCTGAATGAAACAAAACATATACTTACTACTGTCTGGTACATGTATCTTTTCTACTACAGACCATAGAGTCATTAGGACAATAAATCCATCTGCATTTCCTACACTGGTGGTCTAAACTATACGAGAGCAACAATAGGCCAGAAAACAGTGGTTTGGGTTTTTTCAAACTGAAATATGTTTTGGTTTAGTCACAACAGAAATTTTACTAGAATCCAGCAACTTTTGCTTTGACTGGCAATTTCCAAGGGTTTGGATGACTTGAACATTACATTTTTATAGTTCAATAGGGTCAGATGCCATCTATCCTGTAGAATTGAGACACTTCAATTAGAATAGCCATAGTTTTGGACAGCAGACAACTGTCCTGAATAAAAGAAGTGGGAATTGGAACCTCTTAATCTGCACTAAATTCTGGAATAGCCTGTCCTGTCAGCATTGCTTGGATAGTAACTCAGAGAAAAACCCTATTTTTTTCCCCTCTACATAGGGGCCTTGCTTAGGCCGACACAGGCACAGTCCAAACAGAACCTGTGAGAAACAGAATGAGACAAACTGACAACAAAGGCACATATAAACACAGAAGCTTGAGGAAGCTACTACAGTCCTTTTTGAAAAGATATCTTCTATGCAGCACACAAGCCCAGCTTTGAAATGCCCTTTGCAACCTCCCCTTCATCCCAAGGTTCAGCTGCTACTGTCCAAGGAGCCAAGGCCCAGCTAAGTAACCTTAGCTCAGACAGTGCAGAAAACTAGTAAGCTGGGCAAAAGACTTGTGAGAAAGTCTGTAAAAAAATAAAAAGGTGACATTAGAAAGTCAGCTAGGATTAGGAAGATGGGACCATCGGCAGTGCAGGGACTTGAGGAAAAATATCAATATGGAAAGATATTATATTTGAAAGGGGGGAAAAAAGAAGTTAACAAGGCAGTGATCAGCTGGCTGTCAGTTAGGCCAGCAGTGTTAACACGATATAAGCATCAACAGATTTTATGGATGACAATTTATTGATATTGGGGATACGAGAATCTGTTCCAAGGCGCACCAAAGGCTTTCTCTTCCTACCCACTGGCTACCCCAGTGCCTGCCAAGACTGTTCAGGTGTCTTACCAGGGGTAGTGAGCACACTTAGCTTAAGTGAAGATTTAATGAGCTACTGATTATCTATTGCATCTTTGCCAGTAACTGCTTTATACTCTTTAAGCTGCAAATAATCCTGCTTGCAGAATTTGTTTCCATGCAGTTGAAGTGGTTCATAAGAGGGTCACTAAGAATTACCTGTATAAACCAATCAATGTAACTGAAGACATCTATGCTGAATTGGCTTTTTCATCTCAAGGCTGTAGCCTAATAGTCCCCATTTTTTCCAATTTCTGTGTCTCTGCCTCCACCACCACACAGTAGCTGTAACCCTGTATCACTCACTAATTTTTGTCTGGCCTGAGGGATGATCAAAAGCCAAGAGCAAACCATATGCCAGCTGGCTGGGTTGGCCAGTACCTATTGTCTGAACCCAAGGTACCTCCTACTTCCTTCTGACAAGTCAAAAAAGCACACTTGCGACCACTACTGGTCATAAGCTGTTATAAGCCAAATACAACATCTCTCCTCTTGAGATTTCCACTTAACAGTGGAAACAGCTTAAGCACACTAGGAGCCTGCTCTTCCCCAATCTACACAAATACACCAAGTATGGTGAGAGGAGCCCCTATTTAATAGGAAATCCAGAATAAAAATTTGACAGCATCTGATGTATACAGTGAACATGCACGACAGCAGGTTAATGAGCTGCGCTAAAACAAATGTTTTCCATACCTTTGAGTTCACTATCCTCTTCCCTGCCTTTGCCCTCTTCTTTTCCTACTGCTTGCTGTTGTGCTGCAAGTGCAGTGAGTTGGGCAGACTGTTTAATTAGGGACACTCTGTAGAAATAATTCCTCCAGAACACCTCCTCCTTTACACTAGAGAGAACAAAGAGATTTTGACTAGTACATTTGGAAATATGGCTCCTTTTACCATCTAGCAGTGAAATAAAATTAGATATACAGAGAGAAGGAGTAGACATAGTAGCTGCTATTTAAGTAAGCACTTAAAAAAGAAATCTGTGATATTAACACATTTTAAAAAAATCCATCATTGTAGAAGTTCTTGATCTCTTACAAGACAGTTGCACTGGACTTGAACATATAATAATAGTGTTATGTCTTTAGAAAAAGCTTAACAGCATGCAGCAATACGGGGTATGGAAAAACACTATGCTGTTTCATCTCTCTCGACGAATTGTGTAAACAAACCCAACAAGCCAAACAACCCTGTTCTCTTTACTTCCTCTCTAAATCCAACATTCTATTGTAGTCAAATTGTATTCATCTACATCTTCCCTAGACATTAGGTGGAACTGGAACACCTTTGATGGCAGAAGCCATTCCTAGATTGTGGCAGAACTATTTCACTGTTTGCATGTCTTTCAGCATGTCCACAGTACCTTCAGTAACTAGAAACTGCCATCTTGTAAACAACCAGCTCTGACAAGAGGGAGACTATGCCGTATCTCAGGTAACATTTCCCTCTGAAATCCCTCCAGCAAGCAAGAAAAGACCCAACTTTACCCCAGAGGCAACAGAAGGCAGAAATGGCAAGGCCTGTGGGGAGGAAGGTATCTAGGTCGAGAAAGAAAGAAAGCAGAGAGTGAAGTTACCTTCTCAACCATTCAGGCCACAGTGAACACAGACTAAGAACAGGGAGATGGGTAAACAGAATGAGTAGCTGGGAAGATTTATAAAAGGGGGAAAATTTAAAACAGAAAAGGTTACAAAGAAATATGTTTTCTTTACTGTTTTCATCCTTAGACAAGGAGACTAATGTTGGGAACTTCCACTACAAAAGAAAGTTGACTTGTGAAACAAGCTTTAGAAGCAAAGTCTGGGACTGAACAAGGAAGAATAGCTATGGAGTAAAGCTGGGATCAAGAAAGCATACTGGAATAGGCCATATCTGCTCAGACAAAGACCTCATGGATCTTTTAGTTAGGTCCACTAGAAGGAAGGCAGTTGCAACGCAGAACTTTTTCTATTGCCTAATCAAACCCAGTTTTTCTTGCTTGCATTGCTGCCATTTTGTGACACATTCTTTTACCATTTCTCCCGGGAAATCTCTGACTATCTGTAACCACCATTTCGAGGTGTCAGTTGCACCAACAGATCTGAACATTTCTGGTGTTGCATTTACCTTTGTTTGGGGGAAAAAAAATTAATTTAATTTAGCACACTGGATATGGAAAAATTGAAGGCCTCTTCCATACTTAAGTCAATAGGTCCTTATTGTCTGAAGGTCTAAGAGATGTACTCCTGTTCTTTCCTCTAACTGCTAAACTTCCATGCACATGCAGTATTCCATATATTTGACATTAGCAGATAAAAATACATAGATCAGAAGAACACAATTGAAGGAATTGAAAAGAACAAGGAATAATTTTTGAGTGTTTACATAAACAATAAAAGGACATAGTTACCAGCAGAAATTACTTACTGTTTGGGAACGAGATCAAACCTCATCCTATTGAGAAGTTCATCTTCTTGTAACATCACCAGTGCAACAGGGTACATTTGATCAAAGTCAAAATTAAACTGCACCCCTGCTGGAGGATCCCGCAGAAAATTCCGTTTATCCTTGGAAGAACATATTTATGGTCACTAATTGATACCAGAAAAGGGACTCCATATTTCCCACACAAGATCAGCAAAGCAATCCATAAAACGTTTTAAAAATAAACATTATAGCGAGGATCTACTTTGTCTCAAGCTGAAACTGACAGATGTATTTACCCTTGCACATAATCAGTGCAGTGACAGACATATTAAAAGTATATTGACAATACATAATTTAATAATGCCAGCCAAACTTGCTTTAAAAAGAAAAAAAAGGAAGCTTTAATCTCTCTGAGAGAAAATTTCAAGTCTTACAGGAAATAAAATACTTACTGCAGATAAGGCCAGTATTTGTTGTTGAATTGTTTCTTCTTCATTGCTGTCTACCCAGGGAGGCACTGCTGCTTCTAACAGTTGAAAGGAGAAAAATAATTGCACATGTATTAGTTGAAAAAAACCCCACACAAAACAACAAAACAGACCTTACATAAAGTAACATATAGTGTCACAAAAATAAGCAAAGTTACACCAGTAAGCCTATTCATTGTTCCTTGTTCCTAAACTAAGCTCATAGCATAAGAGAGAAACTGTAGGAATGGATCTGTGCTTATCAGAGGTAAAAAATAATAATTAAATAGTTGCTGATTTTTGTTACTGTAAAAATAAAACTGTGAGGATTAGTTTGCAGTGTCCATGAGTCAGAACTCGGAGCCTCTTAGTTTAGTTACTGAAGTAATGCTGTATAACTGGTTAACTTTCCTGCAATTAGCATTTCTAGATTCACTTTAAATGTGCCAGCTTTGTCAAAATTAAGCCTATGGAGACAACAGGATGCATCTGTAACAGATACCAAATAATTCTTGTGTCCTTAAACTAACAACACTTATTTGTCTGTGCACCTGATATCAGCAAAATCTTTCACCCATATGGATTCACATCTGAAGCTAATACTTCTTACAGTCTTACATCTGTTACTCCTGCTTTGGCCAATTTAAGTATTTATTTTTAAAAAGCTTGTAGAAATACACTACAAAGTGCTAAAGTTTACCAACAGAAAAAAAGACAGCATTACAGAGAACACGATCACATAAGCAATCTTGAAAGAAGATACCACTCTAACGCACTAACTACAGACACCATGAAAAATTTTATCACAATCCATTTAAAACCAGCTCATTTTCAAGAATAACAATAGAATCACTAATTATTCAAACTGTCAGAAATTACTGCATTCAGGTAACACATTAAAATAGATAAAAGTTAATGATGAATCTCAACGAGAAAAAAAAAAAAACTGTGCTTTTTTTAAAGTCTCAAATAGATCCATTGATGTCAATAGTATATGGGTAAATAACTCAAAGAACGTAGATCTAGGATGTAGCACAGATATTATAAAGATAACTACCAAGATTTATGGGAAAGCAAAAGAGCAACTATGTCTTTAATGTAAGCAGAGTAACTCCTAAAGCAGAGTAACTCCTAAAGCAAATACTTTAGTGCAGACCCTAACCCATGTTTATAATTTCACTATGAAAATGTGACATGATTGCTAAAGCTCAGAAAAAATCAGCATGCCAGTTTTCAATAAATACACAGGCCTAAGATTCAAAACACCAGCAAGAGATCAGCTTTGTTAGCACAGTGATCTTTATTTCATAAAGCTGAATTTGGTTAAAAAAGCAAGAGAATGTAATGCTAAGCTCAATTAAAAATATCATCTTCCTATTCCAAAACATGCATTAATTTCTTCATTAAACAGAGTTTTGATAGACTAGTTTTAGATGTAGGTCAACTACCCAGCTTCCAGCAGGTTTTCATGTAGGCATTATCAAAAATAGAATATATTACCTGATTTTTTGGTTTGCTGCTCTTGGACAAATTTTTTCTGTTCCTTCTGAAAATCTCCAATAATTGTCTAAAATAAAAATCAGGGAACCACAATTAAAAAAAAAAACAAACTTCACTCCTTTTGTTTCATGTTCATTCAGAAAGTGCTTTCAAATACAGTGCAGAACAATATTCTTATATTCCTGGTGGCCCTTTTTTTAAGTTAAAGGTGTTTCATGTCAAACATGCACTTCCCCTGACTGAAACATTTCTTCTGTATTTAAAGGTTAAAACTATTGTGAATGCTTTCAAAATTATATTTATAGTTTTATCAAGTTCAGAGACAAGGAAAGAAGATGGAAAATCCTAGCTGATAACTTGAACACTGGCAGACTATACATATCCACTTACTGCCTTACCATATCAACCACAGACAACACAGACTCTTTAGACTTATTTAAGCATGTTTTTAAAGCACTAAACACTTAAAGATACCCATTGGCCTTACAGTAAGTTTCATAAGAAGTATTGCACCTCCATTGCAGTAAATTGGATTTTCAAAATTGTAAAGTAGTATTTTCAGAGTATCTGCTTATCTGAAAAAAATTAGTTCTTCATTTGTTGATGAAATATCACTAAAAATGTCCTATACTGAATTTAGAAATGAAAAACTGGAGAATGGACTCAGAACACAGCATGCCATAAGCTAGAAGTAAAAATGCAAATGTTCTGTAGTTGAAAGCAGAGTTGAAAGCAAAAATTCACAAAGCTAGAAATTAATATTTAAACCATTCAGAAAATACAAATTTTATGCAGTGAGGTCTATGGCTCAACAAATTACCAAAAAGCACAAAAGTCTTCAAGCTAAATCCTGATAAATTCCTTTTTTTTTCTTTTCATGTCAGCATTCCAGTACTTCAGTGTAAGACTATTATCAGAAAGAACTGCAGTAGTGCCAGTTATACAAATAGATCATTGTGCTTCCCTCTGGTTTTAAGTTATGTGATTTTTTCCCTATTTATGGAATAAAATTATTTATATGGTGTAAGAGAAAGCTCTATAATGATACAGCTATAATCCTCTATCTCCTATATGCAAAACTTATTAATCAAAACAAGAAATTCATACTTTAAGATATTCACAGAAAAAAGAAAATGATATTTCAGGCATAAAGGATGCTGTAGGTACTTAGCTACAGTCTCTTAGGAATGTTATTATTTAACAAATAACCTTCTTATTTTTCTTTTTTTTATGTGGATCAAAATTACATTAGACTCTACTGTATATGGAAACACAACTCTGCTGTTATTATACAGACTTTTGACAATAAAATCTGAAGACAAAATATGATAATAGACATTTAGAAGCGTCATTTCATGATTTATTTGGGAGACAACATTAACACTAATTATATCAAGAAATTGAATTTCAGCATATTAGAAAAACAAAAAAAGGCAACACTGTAGTTCTCCTGAAGGGCTGTCTGAGAGACAGGAGCAGCATCTCCCCTATCAGACACTCCTGGATGAACAGTCCTACTACAGCTGGGTTGGTTTGGGCCAGTTCTCTCTCTCTTCCCCTTCCAGGCTACCCCCAATAACAAACTTGCTGGCAGAAGTTAAGCAACTGGAGCTGGCAGCTGGGAACAGAGGGCAAGAGCTAAGTGGCAGGGTCAGGATGGGAAAAATAACAGGACAATAGCAGGGTGTTTCATTAGCTCACTGTCTCTTCTCAAACTGCACTTGTAAAGCTCTAGGGTCTCAGCATTTAATATCCACAAAACTCAGCCAATTCTGACTCTTGCTTCAGAGACGCATTTAAGACACAAGCTGCAGCATTCCTCTTTCCAACTAAAGTCCAGACAGACATGGCCCAACCAGATGTCCCAGATCCTTCCAGTCCTTCCTCCTCTGTCAGCATTTTTCATATTTTCTTCTGGTCTTTTTTCAACCTATCAACATCCTGAAGGAGCGGAACACAGGTGCAGTACTGAGTAAAGAAGAGTGGCCATTTTTTGGGCAAGTCTACCACGCAAATTCATTTCAGTCACATCACTCATCATGGCAGGAGACGCATAATATCTCTTGAAGTACATAATATCTAAAGACAGCTTAAAGAAATGTTATCACATGCCAGATTTGCCGCATGTTATAACAACAATAAACTTCAGATCGAGTATCTAGAAATAAAATACCTTATCAATGATACTGTCAATTTTTCCTTCTTCTACTGACTTCTTTATTGTCTGTGCTGTCTCGGCAACAGATTCGGATATCTTCTTTGTAGCAGCACTGGCAACATTGAAGAGATAACCTTCCACAGACAAAAAGAGAAAGACCTGAGAAAAGATCCCTTTACATCCAGTTCTCTTACTAGATTTACTTTTCCTTCTCTTTAGACATTTGGATACCTACTTAAAAGTTTCTTTCAAAATAACTTAGCTTCTGGCCTACAAAGAACTCTTGAAATTCTATTTGTCCTTTTCTAGTTTATATTCTTCAATGATGATGATCCAACTGTATGCTTGATCACAACATTCTGTAAATCAAATTTTTGTAATGAACCTTGTCTGCTAAATCAAACATCTTAATGGTCCCTGAAGTACTGCTTTCCAACAAATTTTCTGAAACAATGTGTCTTTTCTGATGTCACACAAGCATTTCAGAGACATTAAGCAACAAAGTAACTTAGACACAATATTAAAGCAGAATTGTATACATTCTATATATCTATACACACATATATATAAAATATATATTTTTTAAAAAAATCAACATGCACAATAAAATCTCATAAAACAAAGCAGAAAATCCATGAAAAAAATTCAGGCAAGTTACAGCTGAGATTCCTTCAAAAGCTTGCTCTTGATGTTTGCCCTTACCTATTTTGCATTGTCTTCCTCTCTTTAGCTCCGTGAAAAGCACCAGGGCCCTGTTCACTTATTTTTTCTGAGTATGTTCATTGTCAGAACAGTGACAAAAATCCCTAAAAAACCTCAAATTTTTTTTTATTAGCAGTGCTGAAGTGAAGGGAGGTGGCAGGGAAAGAACTATGCAACACTGGCATCTGTACTTATTTTTCATTTTTAATTAAGGAGAACAAACTTGCAAGCAGCAAGATGTGTATTATAAACCCTCAGAAACAGAACAACCTTCCTTTTCAAGAGCTGTCAAAAACTCCAGCTTCCTTATGGGTTAGAAATGTAAAAAATATTACTGTGCAAAAGAATGTGAGTTCCTTTAACACACAGTTTGTTGACTGCTGGTAGAATGAGTTACTTTGGAACACTGATGTCACCTTTTGGAAAGCTGACTGTTCTTTGTGGTACATAAAGCACTCTCTTTGTTATGATATCACCAAATCAATACTGAAATATGCAGAGGTCTGGCCAGCTTTTGAGCAAACCAGGTTTTTATATGTAACTTCTCTTTACAGGCCACAGAATGGTGGCAACCAAACTGCCAGCACCTTTCATATCTGTTATCAGGCTTTACAACTGATCACGTGCTTCACATACAAAAAACCTACTTTACTTCTACAGTTTAGATTTATACATACACTATTCCCCTTGTGAGAGCAGAGGAAGGAGCAGCCTACTGGACTGATTCTTCCCTACCAGCATTTATTGGCCGTTTCATGTGTCCCTGGAAACTTTTTGTTTCAAGTACAAAAGATGCTGAGATGTTTGCTGTCTGGGGACATTCTGATGTTGTTGGACAAAGTAGTTTTGGCCAGCCATGGAACCAGGCTGAAGAGCAAAATATTTTTTATTTCCATTAAGGGCAGATATATTTTTAAACCAAGGTACTTATGAAACCTCACTATGAGCTGGTACTCAGCCACAGTGATGGAAAACAACACTTCACTTTCAAATGACCAAAACCCCCTTGCCTTCCATCTTACAAATCTATGCCTATACTAAGAGCATGTGTCTAGCAATATTTCTATTACTAGTTCATGCTGGCAAAGCTCTCATAACCTTTATAATGGCAATAACGAGCAAAAATAATGTCTGTAAAGGCTTTGGGTTTACCAGTAAAATTCGTTATGTGTCAAGGGAGTCTTTTCTACACAGCTACCCTGGTTATTAGCCATGCAGGCATTTCTAGAGTCACATCTTAAATCAGTGATGTCCAACATTTATAAAAAAGCCCTTCCACCACAGTCTGCCTTGGTGTCACAGACAATGAATCCATGGATCAGTAACCCAAATTTTATCTTCCAGACGAAATTACGTAACAATCAACACTTATTCTGCCTCTGAAATTCGAAGTCCTATTTCCTTCCTGAACAGTCAGGGCGATTAGCAGATTAGAACCGATTTATCACAACCAGACAGGACAGGTATTTGACCAAACCACAGAGGCAAAGACCTGTTTTATCTATACAGATCCCTTCTCCCATAGTGCCAACAGAGCGGACACATGAACAAACGCCGCTCCTTCAATAATACCCTGAAAACCGAAGACAACCGAAAGCCGCGTTTGCAGCCGGTGACGCGACTCGTTTTTCAAAGCCCCGCGACACTCACTGCCGAATCCCTTGGCCTGGCTGAGCAGCGCCTCCGAGTCCGCCTGCAGCTCCCCCTGCTCGGGACCGGCCTCCTCTCCCTCCCCATCCTCCTCCTCCTCGGGGCCGCTCCTCTTCCCGGCGGGCAGCAGCTGCTCCTCTCCCGGNTTCCCGGCGGGCAGTAGCTGCTCCTCTCCCGGCCGCTCCAGCCCCAGCCAGCTGCCCAGGCCGCGCAACATCGCTCAGGGGCGACGGCGGCCGCGCTCGGCCCGTCCCGGCTCTGCCTGCGGAAACCGGGCCGGCGGGGCCGCGCTCCTTCCGCGTGCGCCACTTCCGCCGGGAGCGGGCGCGGGAGCGGGAGCGGGAGAGGGCGCGGTGGGAAGGGGCGGGGGCGCGAGAGGCACCTGTCGCGCGGGGAGCGCCCAGTGCGGGGGAGGCCGCGGGCTGAGCCCGGGGGCGCTTTGCCTTCTTTACCCCGGGGGGGCTCCCGGGCACCGGGCGCGCCTTGTCTCCGCTGCCGGGGCTGCCGGTCGGAGCACCCGCCTTTAACACCCGCGTAAGTCGGAGCCCTCTCGGTGCGTGGCCGCAGCTCCCCGAGCGCTCGCCGCGGTGCGGTATGTGCCGCCCGCACATCGCGGCTGGAGGCGGCAGCTCCTGTTACGGAGTATTTCGTGTGCTGGTTCCCAGTTTTCTCTTTCAGTTCTCCCTCTCCGATTTCCCGCTCCTTGTTTACAAGTGACTTAGGAAACCATCCGCAGTTCCGTGTTTCTGTTGCACGCAAACGTCGTGTTTCCTGAGGCTGCTGGGAAATCGCTGTTTGTGCTAAAATCACAGCAAGCTTTTAGATAAGCAAGGCTTAAGAGTTCCGAACTGTACTCAAGATTTATATCTGTTGTTGAAATTATCCCCCACTTCTTTTCCTGAAAATGGCTTTGAAAGCGGTTCAGATGTTTATGAAACGTTGAATGTTGACAAGTACGTTGGCTGAGGTATGAAGGAATGGTCTGAAACAGAAACAGTAAAAGCTCCAAATCGTAAAATCTATGCTATTAAAAATTACATATTTAAATTAAATGGCAGGGGAGGATTCATTCCTGATGATCCTTTTCTTCTGAGTTAAATACTTTTAATGGTTGTGGTCTTCCTTTTGTCCATATTGACAAACAAATAATAGTTGATTAATTCCTAGTATGAAATGTAAGGGCATTGATAATAAGCACTGTTACATTCCTGAGCTCAGTTTCCTGAAGATCCAGGCCTTATTTATGTTACTTCAGTATAGTGAAAGGAAGAATTACAATATTCATTAGTTCCTGCTTACTGCCAACAGCTGAAGAACTGTACTGTTGTGAGTTATACTGCCATTAGATCATGTGCTGTTGCATATTGTTTTGGATGAATTGGGTACTTAAGTAAGGAAAGATTTTCTTGACCCTAGAGTTTTTGCTCTGTGGTGAGCCATGCTGTCATTGTTCAAAAACTGTTTCAGTGATTAACCTCCCCACCTGCCAGAATGGAATGTGAACTCAATTACAGATGAGATACATCATTCCATTTCAGATGGGGCCAAGAAGTGTAACTTGTAGCCAATGGGCATGTTTTGTTTGCTAAAATAGATAAATATTTTAAAGTTTTGGTAGTGGTTGTGCTGGCTTTGTGGATTTACCACCCTGTACTCCTTTCTGCACAGAACTATAAATAAATCACTTGGCCCCCTTGTGCACTGAGTTAAAGAACCTGTTCTGGGGCAACATAGGTACTTTGCTTACATATTAGTGTGTAAGCTGGGACAGGTGAATCCTGCTCCCAGATTCCAAAATGGTCATAGGTCTTTTCAGCTTAGATTCTTTGTAGACTTCATGTTCTTCCCTTACATGAATTTGCATTCATCAGATGTACATCTTTGTTTTAGGTTTCCAGCTCAAGGACTGTGCACATGAGCTGATTTTCCAATGAAGTACATCCTGGTAACTGGTGGTGTCATCTCAGGCATTGGCAAAGGGATCATTGCAAGCAGCATTGGCACTATTCTAANAGCATGTGTCTAGCAATATTTCTATTACTAGTTCATGCTGGCAAAGCTCTCATAACCTTTATAATGGCAATAACGAGCAAAAATAATGTCTGTAAAGGCTTTGGGTTTACCAGTAAAATTCGTTATGTGTCAAGGGAGTCTTTTCTACACAGCTACCCTGGTTATTAGCCATGCAGGCATTTCTAGAGTCACATCTTAAATCAGTGATGTCCAACATTTATAAAAAAGCCCTTCCACCACAGTCTGCCTTGGTGTCACAGACAATGAATCCATGGATCAGTAAACCAAATTTTATCTTCCAGACGAAATTACGTAACAATCAACACTTATTCTGCCTCTGAAATTCGAAGTCCTATTTCCTTCCTGAACAGTCAGGGCGATTAGCAGATTAGAACCCATTTATCACAACCAGACAGGACAGGTATTTGACCAAACCACAGAGGCAAAGACCTATTTTATCTATACAGATCCCTTCTCCCACAGTGCCAACAGAGCGGACACACGAACAAACGCCGCTCCTTCAATAATACCCTGAAAACCGAAGACAACCGAAAGCCGCGTTTGCAGCCGGTGACGCGACTCGTTTTTCAAAGCCCCGCGACACTCACTGCCGAATCCCTTGGCCTGGCTGAGCAGCGCCTCCGAGTCCGCCTGCAGCTCCCCCTGCTCGGGACCGGCCTCCTCTCCCTCCCCATCCTCCTCCTCCTCGGGGCCGCTCCTCTTCCCGGCGGGCAGTAGCTGCTCCTCTCCCGGCCGCTCCAGCCCCAGCCAGCTGCCCAGGCCGCGCAACATCGCTCAGGGGCGACGGCGGCCGCGCTCGGCCCGTCCCGGCTCTGCCTGCGGAAACCGGGCCGGCGGGGCCGCGCTCCTTCCGCGTGCGCCACTTCCGCCGGGAGCGGGCGCGGGAGCGGGAGAGGGCGCGGTGGGAAGGGGCGGGGGCGCGAGAGGCACCTGTCGCGCGGGGAGCGCCCAGTGCGGGGGAGGCCGCGGGCTGAGCCCGGGGGCGCTTTGCCTTCTTTACCCCGGGGGGGCTCCCGGGCACCGGGCGCGCCTTGTCTCCGCTGCCGGGGCTGCCGGTCGGAGCACCCGCCTTTAACACCCGCGTAAGTCGGAGCCCTCTCGGTGCGTGGCCGCAGCTCCCCGAGCGCTCGCCGCGGTGCGGTATGTGCCGCCCGCACATCGCGGCTGGAGGCGGCAGCTCCTGTTACGGAGTATTTCGTGTGCTGGTTCCCAGTTTTCTCTTTCAGTTCTCCCTCTCCGATTTCCCGCTCCTTGTTTACAAGTGACATAGGAAACCATCCGCAGTTCCGTGTTTCTGTTGCACGCGAACGTCGTGTTTCCTGAGGCTGCTGGGAAATCGCTGTTTGTGCTAAAATCACAGCAAGCTTTTAGATAAGCAAGGCTTAAGAGTTCCGAACTGTACTCAAGATTTATATCTGTTGTTGAAATTATCCCCCACTTCTTTTCCTGAAAATGGCTTTGAAAGCGGTTCAGATGTTTATGAAACGTTGAATGTTGACAAGTACGTTGGCTGAGGTATGAAGGAATGGTCTGAAACAGAAACAGTAAAAGCTCCAAATCGTAAAATCTATGCTATTAAAAATTACATATTTAAATTAAATGGCAGGGGAGGATTCATTCCTGATGATCCTTTTCTTCTGAGTTAAATACTTTTAATGGTTGTGGTCTTCCTTTTGTCCATATTGACAAACAAATAATAGTTGATTAATTCCTAGTATGAAATGTAAGGGCATTGATAATAAGCACTGTTACATTCCTGAGCTCAGTTTCCTGAAGATCCAGGCCTTATTTATGTTACTTCAGTATAGTGAAAGGAAGAATTACAATATTCATTAGTTCCTGCTTACTGCCAACAGCTGAAGAACTGTACTGTTGTGAGTTATACTGCCATTAGATCATGTGCTGTTGCATATTGTTTTGGATGAATTGGGTACTTAAGTAAGGAAAGATTTTCTTGACCCTAGAGTTTTTGCTCTGTGGTGAGCCATGCTGTCATTGTTCAAAAACTGTTTCAGTGATTAACCTCCCCACCTGCCAGAATGGAATGTGAACTCAATTACAGATGAGATACATCATTCCATTTCAGATGGGGCCAAGAAGTGTAACTTGTAGCCAATGGGCATGTTTTGTTTGCTAAAATAGATAAATATTTTAAAGTTTTGGTAGTGGTTGTGCTGGCTTTGTGGACTTACCACCCTGTACTCCTTTCTGCACAGAACTATAAATAAATCACTTGGCCCCCTTGTGCACTGAGTTAAAGAACCTGTTCTGGGGCAACATAGGTACTTTGCTTACATATTAGTGTGTAAGCTGGGACAGGTGAATCCTGCTCCCAGATTCCAAAATGGTCATAGGTCTTTTCAGCTTAGATTCTTTGTAGACTTCATGTTCTTCCCTTACATGAATTTGCATTCATCAGATGTACATCTTTGTTTTAGGTTTCCAGCTCAAGGACTGTGCACATGAGCTGATTTTCCAATGAAGTACATCCTGGTAACTGGTGGTGTCATCTCAGGCATTGGCAAAGGGATCATTGCAAGCAGCATTGGCACTATTCTAAAATCATGTGGTCTACGTGTCACTGCAATCAAAATCGATCCTTACATAAACATCGATGCTGGAACCTTTTCACCATATGAACATGGTATGAAAACTGGTGCTGTTCCCTTTTACAAAAATATTTGTATTCACAATAATGTGTTTTGGTTTTGTTTTTTTAAAAACCAAGAGTATGGTATTTTTTAGTCATTTTATAATTATTTCTCAAGTTTATTTCTTACTATATCTTCTCAAGGGCATTGTCTGCTCTAAGTAGACAGAAGCTTGTTTGTTGAAGACACTATTATGAGTAGATGCTTCCTTTCTATAAAATATTACTTTGTTGGAAAAATCCTAGCTGTAAGCCTTTTTCAGTTAATGTTGTCTTCAATCTGATTTAAAAACCCCACTTAAATAGAGCTATAAAACTTATTTGAAACAGAAGTCCTCAACAGTTACTTGTGAATGCTGTTCTCTGGGTTTCAGTGCCTTCACGAGAGTTAGCTAAGTTCTCATTTTAGTCAAAGAGGATCAAGTCAAAAACATCAGTGAGACTTAAAGAGCCAACTAATTATATAATTTTAAAGTAGATGCATAGTTTGGTTGGTGAATTCTGTAAGCCCCCTTGGTTGTTTTGACTATGTTACAGATGAATTACAAGATAGTCTGACGTGAATTTATAGTGTTGATTGTTCCTTCAGCTGTGTGACTTGTTACTTGTACATTTATGAAATACAATGGTTTTCAAAGTACTTTCTGCCAGTAGGCATTGTTAATCACTTTTATTTCTTGGATTTCATTTGCTTACTTTTAGTCCAGACCAAAATTTTTGGAACTGAAGATAAATGTATATATCTCCTGAGCTGAAAAAAGACTACTTCGCTTCATAAGTGAAGGAAGAGCAGAGCACATCAGACCTCTCTCAAGGAAAATTTAACTAATCCAGNAACTCTGAAAATTCCCAACACAGTAGTTCTGCACTTTCAGGAGCACATCTGTCACTGCTTAGGCAGTTGAGCAGGTGATAAGACTCCTGCAATGACTAGAGACTGTGTGGATGTATGTATTCCTTGACTGGATCACGTACAGGGCAGAGGGAACACTATGACATGTAATTCCTTTCTTCACTTAAGTTTTTTTTACTGCTGCTGAAGAACAACTGGCCTATTGGGTAGTATGTGGAAATTCAGACACTCCAGAATGGTGAACCTCTTTTGTTAAGGTTTTAACAGAAATATAATTGAGTTAAAGGATGTTAATTTAGTGATTTCCATTAACTAAATAGGTTTTTTAAACACTGTATTTTTTTTTATTCTTCCAAGGCTTTCTTAAGAGAAATGTTGGTTGCACTCTTATGTCTGTTGGCTCAAATGATGACTTAATATAGAGGAACTACTAAGTGCCTCACAGAATCAGCCGTAAATCTTTCACTCTGTTGTATTTGTTGGGGTGATTTGTTAAGCTGTTCATTGAAGGGGAGTGTTACACATTCCCATAGTCCACATTATACCTTTAGGGAAACTGCCTTTTTTTCTGTGTGTGAGTACTCGTCCCATAACTCATTTATCTATTGATTCATTGGGTCGTGGCAAAATATTTTACAGTTTTTCTAAAGAGCTTTCCAGTTTTATCTCAAGATCTAACACCTTCAGTTCCTTCAGAACTGACTAGATTCCGAATTTAGAGACTCCTTAGAGGCCTAAGGAAAGTCTGAACCTATAACCCTTATTGTGGATGTAGTGAACCAAATATACAAAGTGAAACAACTGAGTAAGAATCAGTGATCACTTTGAAGAAGCGTTTATGTTCATCATGACTTTACTCCTGATGCAAATAATAATCACTAAAATAGTTGCAAACAGTAAGAATTTATAGTGAAACACTTTAAACATGTAAAAACATGTGCTTATAAAAGCACGTTTTTTGTCTCCTACAAGTAAATTACTATTTTATTTGTTTATGATTTATGATTCCTGGAGATTGTTTTCTTCTGATGAAGGATTTAGCGCTATTGAAATGCTTGTTAAATATTTAAAGTCAGTTAAATATTTTGGCAATATAACTTATTTAAAAAACTATAGTGTCTGAAGGACAGATGTGAGATGTAAAACTAATACAATGCTTAAATCACAAAGAATGACTATGCAGATTGAGTTGCAGTATGTGTTTTATTGATAGGTTGCTGTGATCTGTCATTTAAAAAAAAATCTTCTATTTTAAGATGTTTGTGGTATTCCTGCTGGGTGTTTAATAGTTTCTGATTATTTTATTATTTTTCTGTCCTCACTTTCTTTTTCCAGGTGAAGTTTTTGTATTGAATGATGGTGGAGAAGTTGACTTAGATTTGGGAAATTATGAGAGATTTTTGGACATCAATCTCTATAAAGATAACAATATCACCACTGGAAAGATATATCAGCATGTCATTAATAAAGAAAGACATGGTGATTATCTGGGAAAAACGGTTCAAGGTAATGTTTTTAATTTTGTGGTGTACCGGTCCATTCAGTTTTCACAGAAGAAGTGATCAATTAGAACAGGCTGCTCCTTGATGTACAACCTTACTCCTTTCTCCCTTCCAAGAGATGTTGGCATATTCCTGTAATGTTTGGCTTCTGGGCTCAAGGAAAGGAGGAATAGAGAAAGAATCTAGTAGTTTCCTATTGACTTTCTGTTCATTTTTCACCTTTTGCATGCAAAAATTAAACTGAAGTAAGCTATGCTTGCATTCTTTGGCTTTGTCTTGTAGTTGTTCCACACATCACTGATGCGGTTCAGGAATGGGTAATGAATCAGGCAAAAGTTCCAGTGGATGATGACAGAAGAGAACCACAAATTTGTGTAATTGAGGCAAGTATAGAAACTTAGGTGACATATCTGCAATGAACATAAAAACCTAGCTTGCTTTCTCTTTGATATGTACTGTAAAAAGGTCAGACTGAAGTTTTATGGAGAGCAGCAATATAAAGTCACACACTAGTTGGTTTGTTCTGGAATCAAGAGGTGTGGTCTTTTCCCTACAGCTTTCATTTACTTGACTAAATCCATTCTAGAATACTACTGAAACTGAGCTGCTTAAGAGTTTATTAAGTTATAGAATTAAAGCAGACAGTTACTGTAATGTCTATTCCAAGATCCGTAAGTTTGACTGAAGCTTTTTTACTGTTAATAGTATTGAGAAAACTTGTGTAACACCTGAAATCTCATGTGTCAATAGAAGAGCCAGTAACATTCTAGCTTTCCATAGGACTTTAAATGTCCGTTTTGTTGCTGGTGGTCACGTTTAAAGGAATACATTTAAACAATGTGTAAGTTAGTTTTTGACTTTGTGGTACCATCATTAATATCTTTGGAGGCAACCTAAGGTTAATCACTTAACCTGCTGATTTTCTGTACAATGGAAACAATTTTACCCACCATTATTAGGGCATTGAGACAATTGGAGGAAAGACAGTAATTGCTAGTATTACTGTTACAGCAGAAAATACTGAAAAAGGTTATACTTGAGAATTTGACAGAAGAATGTATCATAGATTTAATGACAGAATTGACCACCATAATCAATAATGCAATAAACACTGTGACCCAGACAGCAGAATTGCTCAGTATTTCTTAGGCAGAAGAATCTGGCTGGATTAAAGACACTTACCAGTATAGCTATAGATCTTTTTTATGATGTGCACAGTGAGAGTCAAACATTTAATCTACAACACATATGAAAACAATAAATACAGAAGTTGTACAAGAACATTAATAAATGACGATCTTGTTAGTCCTTTAACTTCAGTCTTAATTTTCAGTTTCTTCCATGTAAGGTTTTATGTGTTTATTTGTTTGTTTTTGTTACCCACTTATACTTCCAGCCTGATAAAAGCATTTTTCTTCAGTACTCTAAGAATAATTGTAATGTTTTTCCATGGCAACCTGAAGGAGTTAGACTGAACGAATATGTCATGCAAAAATGTAGTTGTCAGAAGTTTTTCTGATACTGGATGAACAGA
>VYZS01093350.1:579-21570 GCA_013400695.1 Neodrepanis coruscans | reverse complement strand
AGTTTTGACAGATGTCAGATGCACACGTGCATCTATTTTATTACCACCACATACTGAATTGTACTACAAAAAGAACAGAGGAGCTGTTTATGCATTATTAAGCCATACAAAAGTGACAAAAGCCAATTCTAAGATCTCACAAGGAAAGGACTGACATTTAAGTGATATCCACAAATACTAAATTATGCAAGATGACTTTTCTAAGTCCTTGAGATTCAGTGTGAGGGATCAGATAACTTGTCTGATTCTGCTGCTACTAACTTGATCCAGAAAAATGGTACAATTCCCTAACTCTCATTATTTTTGTCTTGTCTGTGTCCATATCTGTAATATGCTTGTAGTCCCTGGGAAAGGAGAGAGTTCTGTTCTAATACTGGAAATCAGGCACTTACAGTAAGCTACTTTTAATCATGTAATCATGTAACTATTGCTAATGTTTGCCTGTTTTCAACTTCATTGGTCATGGACAGAGGTCTGTAGACATGATCCAGAATTTAGTTCAACTTGGTGCATTCTATGGGACTACTTACAATATTTTCTTCAAAACTCCATGTTTTTGAAACACAAAAGGAAAGACTCTTCTCTCCCCTTAGTTTCCTGAGCCTGAACATCCCACTCTAAGTCACAAGGATAAGATGCCTCTGCACTCCCCACCTTGCTTGCTGTGAATAGACACACACTGTACTGCCAGGGCTTGTCTGGAGCCACATCTTTCTCTTCTCAACAGAGTTTAAATAATTCACTATTCAGTCTCCTCTTTTTTAAATCATGGCTGTTCCTGGCCTACCAGTTTTACCACTTTTTCTATTTGTTCCGCTTGTCTTGTATAGATGTGCCCCTTCCTGCCCATCTTCTCAAGTACCTTACATAATACTGTACAGTCAAGATTTTCACAAGCTGGAGAAGACTCAAGGGTCTGATATTACCTAAGGAACAATCCCAAACCTAGTCCTCACACTCCCCTACTAAAGCAACCAACTGCTAATAAAGATACAGTGCACCTTTATTACTGGCACATCTGATGAGTGTAAGTCCCTGTTTTAGTATCTAGTCTGATGTTCAGAGCAGCGTACCTGCTCAGCATACCGATCTGCCTATGTTTGTTTGAAGGAGAAGGGCTGTGCTGTGCTGTGTTCTGTGCGTGGTATCGCAGCTGGGGATAGGTTTACAATGAATTCCTGTCTTCAGCCTTTCTGACACGGGGGCTGATTTTCCTTCAGATCAAAAGGGTTTGAATGCCTTCAGACACACAGCCTTCAGATGAAGGAGGATAGAGTAAACTCAGAGACTAGTTTTAAAATGGGAAAAACGCCTTTTTTCCACCCAAACTGCAAAGTGGAACTGGCTGATGTGAACTCTAGGTGCAAGCCTGTACTGCTGTGGTGCTCTGTCCTTCATCTCCACGCCCCTGCTAAGGTCATGGGAACTCCAGGTACTTGTGGGTAGGAGATGATGATCAGGCATCTGAGGTTTTCTACACAGCCCAATAAATGTGACATAGGCAGAGTGCAGTTGTTCGAGTTCATCTAGCAATGCACAGAAGGCAAGACTCAGCACTGTAGATTGCAGCAGCTATAAGGCCTCTAGTCTGTTGCTGTCTCTCTGCTGGGGGCGTTACTCATACTCTAGTGCCTTCACAATGCTGCTGGTCAAGCTCAGGGGTGCATAAGAAATCAGCAGGAATGAGGACCTCCTTGGGCTTTCCTGTCTGCAAGGAGACTGGGTGAAGAAGGTTTACCACTGTCTGGTAGCAAGTTATGGGTCATCCACTTACTGTTTTTCCTTTTACTGATTTTCTTTCACAGGAATAAGGACACAGTCCTTTCCACTGGAGAGGAAACCTCTTTCCTGTAGGTGTCAGACACACAGCCTGCCTTGCAGTGCTTCAGCACGTTATGCAGTCATAAGTCTCAGACTGAGCCCCAAAAAATATCTGTCCCTCACAGCAGCCCTTGCTGCAAGGTGAACAAGCTCAAAATGGCTCGACCGGGAAGGAAAGCATCTAACCTGTTATGCAAGACTGGGAAATGAAGAGTCCTGAAACTGAGTCTAGAGCAAAAGCCCACCTGTTTTGCAAACCATCTTTTCATGCCCTTCCATAGAAGAGACACACTGAACTAATGCCAAGGTTAGGAATACAGCCAAGAGGAACCCGTAAGCTGCATTCTTCATTCCCTAAAATTGAATACCAGTTTCAATTCTGTGATGCTAACTTTGCATATTCATAGATTCATAACATGCCCTCATTTCATACAAATGTCGCAGAAGCTGTAGGTATTTCACCCTGCACACCAAGTGTGTTTGAGACAACTTAATAAAAGCCACATCGCATGTCTTTATCTTAGCTGAAATGACAACACAGCTGCTTCCTGTGTATGAAGAATGTACTTCTTTCAGTCAGGGGTGGGGTTATAAGAGGTGACTTGGAGATACTGGCCAACTTCACTCACTTTGCAACATCTGGTTGCAAACAATTCAGCTGGATTTGGCTAAGGGCTGTGTAGCTTCAGAGATGTAGGAGGGGTAGCTCTGCCTTCCACAGGGTGGTCAAGCTTAGACCCCAGTTCAGCAAGTTCCTGTATCTCTGCAAGGTTTACTTCTCACTCTCTAAGTGCTAGATATCTTTTCAAAACAAACAATTCAGGATCTTATCCTCTCCTGCAAGAGGAGCTATGTGTCTATTTGCCATGTACACATACCCATTTACAAAAGGGAGGTATTTAGAATCAATTCTGTGACAGAGCCTGGATTTAATTAAGATGTCAGTGCAATGAATCAAATAAAAATAAATAATTGCCAGATAATACAAATCTTTCCTCCCACTCCCCTTCAGCAAGAGGATGCAATCTGTGCACTTACCGTGGCAGCCCCAGCCACATAACCCAGGAGGGTGACCACTCGCTGCTGCTCTCGGAGGTTGCTTGCATGACCTCAGTGGGTAGCAGGTGATCCTGCTCCTCCTGGGCTTCACACACTCTCATCTCCAGGGCTTTGAGCACCACCGATGAATTGGTATTCTTCAGCAGGGCGACAGCCTCACTCCGGCTGACTCCCGTCAGGTCAATCCCATTCACATTCAGGAGGATGTCACCTGAGACCAATAATATGGATGATAAAAATCCCTGCAAATGTTTCCAGGATCTCCTCCCCACCCCCACAACAAGCAAGTCAAAGCCATGCCAAGAACTTACTGCCTGACGAAGCTGTTTGTTAATCCTATTATTTAACATGGATGTCAAGCATATGCTAGTAAACATGATACAGACATGAGAGAAGGGTCTAGATCCCTGTACATAGGAGTATTGCCAGGCTGGACAGAGTATTTGGTCCTGGTTTCTTGCCATGTTATGTCCTGAATCCAGAGCCAAATGAACAGCTGGGGTCCTGCTGTACCAACAAGCTTTGGTACTGGCACCTAATGCTAGTCTGAGTCTCTGAAGTCTACTTCCAGTTAATAACTTTTGTACTTAACTTGAGCTTGAAACCTGACAGCTCAAAGGTATTTTTCTCCCAGCTGTCCATAAACTGAGGACTGCCACTCCAGCTGGCTCTTTCTAAAGTTTGCTTTGTGGGAGTAATGCCTGTTTGAATGGCCGCAAGCCAAAACATCTTTTTGTGTGCCTTATTTATAATGTAGGCACAGCAGCTCCAGAGAAAAATGCAAAGATGACCTCAGTCACTATAGGGAGAACAATAAAGACATCATTAATACCATGCAAGCAGCCACAGTGCCAAGTGCTCTGCTACCCTTTGCAGCAAGCTCCCACACCCCGGCTTCCTTGGGTACCCTCTGTGCTTGACCTGAATGCTTCTCCAGGCAAGCTGTATTCACTGGCAGTCCAAATAGTGCAATGTGAACATTAACCTCTTCTTGTGGTCTGCCCCAATGAAAAGGACAACAGTCCAAGAGCTGCTCTAAACCATGGAGGCTTATGGCACTGTTATAACATCACATATTCATTTGTTTCTAATTTTATCAGATTAACTAGGCTAAATTTTCCATGCTGGCTCATGATGAATATTTTTTGTAAAGTGTATCCCACTAAGAAGTAGTCATTTCCCAGCAGGAGGAAAGGAGAAACCTGCTGTTTTGCTCCTGTTGTCATGTTCTCACATGGGTTTTGATGAGCAAATACAAAGGGGAGGTCCAATGTGTGCCAGTGCTGGATATTGAGGCCTAGGCTTGTGGGGCCCAGCTGGGCTGCAGCTATTCTGCCCCATTTTAGGTGCCTTCACTTCCCTCACACTTACGATGTCCCTCCAGCTTCCAGGCAGTGACTGGACTGAAGCTGAGCATAGGGGATGAAGGGCAAGTGAACTGTGAGGTTGCTGGTTACTGAGGTACTTGGCTCTTGAAGATGTAACATCCAGAAACCTGAGATTTTCACAATTCCTCTACTTCCCACCTATTTCCACAAAACCAACTGATAAAATGTGTTCCTCATCTTACTCTAAAAGCTTATTCATGTAGAGGGACAGAAACTACATCAGGAGCCAAATGGTGTTATGAAGCCAATGCTTCCAGATGTGATGTTGAGCCACACGGCACAAATGTTGCTTCATATATGACAGGAATTCTTCTCCTGTATATTTCATTCAAAGTCATGAATTCAATGACAAATAAATACAAAAATCTACATTAAAAACAGATTAAGGTTGTACAATGACTATTTCAACAGTTAGGAGATGATGGTGCAAGCTCATTTTCTTGTGAAAAAATATTTACTTTTTTTTTTTTCAATTAGAATATTTCTGCATCCTACTTCTTAGAGATGATTACTGCTGCATATTATGACTTTTCTGGTAGCTGACATGGGACCCTCTAATTTGACACATCCCAAAATCTATAGGATGGATGATATCAGGGTGTGATACTCTTTCACTATCCCTCTGTTTTGCAAAAGAAACCCTTGATTTAAAGCAGGCTTTCAAAATCCGCTCTTTTTACCTGTCTTTATCCTGCTATCTCTGCTGATAACTCCTCCAGGTTCCACACTTATCACATAGATAGGCAAATCCCATTCCCGGTTAGATGCTCCGCCTGCTACAGTCATTCCCAGAGATTCTGTGTGATCTTTCTGGACAGCCACCACCTTCTCATGACAGGTGACAGCATGAAGGGTGCTCTGTGATGGAGAAAACAGCAACAATACACACAGTGGGCATGGTGACCCCTCTGACAGCTTAGGCATTTTCTATCAAAACAAATACTCATTGAGGGAATACCATACCACTTTCCAGCTGCCTGCCACACCTGGCCTTGATGGCAGGCAGGATTCTCTCTGGGACTTAGGCATCTGCTGAGTCAGAGCTACCACCAAGATAACTGTGCTTTAATAATTAAAATGAGGCACTGCTGCCACCAAAATCATAATTGTTTTACTGCTGAGGCTAATATAAGCTGGTCTTTGAAATGTAAATAAGAAATCTGATTTAAATCAACAACAACAACAGAAAGATTTATATTAATATCATTATTGGTCCTCATATTTTTGACTATCAGGTTGTGCTTATCTTGCTGCTTGCAGTCTATGCATCATTTGTATAGTTAGAGAGAAATAGTCCTCTTGGGCTTAAGGAATAAAATTATGGGGGACATATTGGAAGATAAATATTCATTTGCTCTTCCACATATCTGTATGTGATGGGTGGACATACACTTGAGGAATAAGTATTTCTTTTCAAGAAAAGAGAAGAGCATTTACAGCGAAGAGCCGGCAGCTTCCAGAGTGCTCTTCCCACTGCTTGTACCTAAAAGGTCACTTTGGGATGGCCACCTCCACTGTCTGAGGACAGTCATCCCCATATTTCTCCCCCTGAACAGGAAAAGTGGCATGACACTGCTGGTCATGCAATAACCAGTGTATGAATGAGAGTGAAACAAACCTAGAGTTTAGAGAATACACAACAAAACCTGTGAACTGAATATCGTGTCTACAATGCATTCAGTTCTTACAAAAGAGTTCAAAAGACAAACAAAAGCTGGATTTAAGTGTTAGTTGCTTGGCTTTCCTTAAGTATTTCATAAGCAGTACTCCTGGCATCTACTCCTGAAAATCCCAGCCTCTCTTGCAGGAACAGCATCATCTATTCCAGGCTCATATGTAGATGTATTAGCACGCTTCTAAGTATGTTTTGAATATATATTAAAAACACCCTTCTCATTCACAGGTGTGACCTCACAATCATAATATGCAGAAAATGATCTATAAAACTCACTTAAAGCTACATTAATTTCTTCTTAGAAATATGACATCCCACAAAGACATTTCGCTTTGTTTCCTGGGCCAGCAGCCCACAAAGTGGAGGAGATGAGTCCACAATGTCTCCCTAAGTGACAATGATGGACAAGGGAAGATTCTGGCAAGAATTTTTTATGGGAGTAGGACAGAGTATGTCTTTGATTTGTCAGATTTTTAGAGGTATGTTTGGTGGAACTAACTCAAGAAGTAATCAAGATTTCTGTGTTTCAACACTGACAACAAAACACAAGACCCTTTAGAAGCTTAGCAAAGGAACTCTAGATGCTTGAGGAAATGAACAGCAGATGTCACAGAACTCCAGGAACAAAAAGGTAAAGATCTCAGTGGAAAGAGTAACTATCTTAGTCACCAAGACAAAACCCAAACTCACTCAGTTCTTTGGACATACCAGACCTGGTCCATGCAGAACACAGGCACTGTGTTAGAGTAATTGGGCTTACAGCTTGCAAATGAACGTAAAAATCTCTGAAGATGTAAAAACCTTCAGCATATAAATGTTCTGATCCAGATCATTTTAACTTTTTACTTTTATTTTAAAGGTGAAAATGTTTTAAACATAGTAGATCTACGTTTAAGCAAACTAAATGTTTCTTCCATATGTGTGGAAAAATGTCCTTTTTGCCTTGAAAAACAATGGCTTTCCATCACAAAAAGGCCACTTCCTGAAGCATGTTGGATAGGGGCACTACTAATTTTCATAAAATTGCAGTCTGAAATGTTGCAGCAAAACATGAAATTGGAATTCTACTTAGGGCTCTGAGTAACAGAGCAGTCCTGTTACTTACACAGTATCCAGACAACAAAACCATTACAGAATTAGCCAGTTTATCACTATTTTTTGAGGAATCAGCAGAGAGAGAAACAGATTGAAAAGCAGTGTTTGGGAAAAAATTATACAAGTACTTGCATGCTCAACTGTGAAGGACCAATTTTCCTTTGAAGCTACTCTTCCACATATCACTTTTTACGTGGTTGCAGATAGAAGGGAATTGGGGCAATGTGACTGAGACAAAGGCAGTGATGAAAGGAAAGTAAAGCCTCTTTTAGTAAACACACATAGAGCTTGCTTGGAGGTAAAACTGATAGCAAGTAAACCAGTTAAAAGGCAATGTTTAACAGTGACTGCATTTCAGTGCATTCTCTTCTAAACAATTGTCCTTCTTTGTCCTTTTGAAGTGACCTTGGAGGTCAGGAGAAGAAAAACATAACAGTTCATCTCCTTTTTAATTTTTTTCCCTTTTCTGTATATTTACTGGAAAATAAATATTTACAGCAGATTATCACAACATCAAAGCCACAACACAGGTCTTGCAGGCAAAAGGCATAGGTGTATGTGTTTGGCAAATGTATTTCACCTGAAGGTTAACCTGCTCATATGGTCAGGAAACATTGTGTACTCACACAATACTTTCTTTGCTTCAAGTACTAGACGATTTGTTAGAAAAGAGTAAGAAAACAGTTTCAATTAAAAACAAGTGTTATTTACTGACTTCAAAGGAATTGAATCTGGCCCATTTATGCATTACAGCTGGGCTTAGCAACCTCAGTTGCACAAGAAAGTCTTTCTGACATCTCCTCTTTTCCAAATCCAGGCAGCAGCCAGAAGAATTTTGGGCTGTGCTTCCCCTATCTCTGTACACAGGAAAAGAGATCCCTAAAACATTGTGCAGGACCAATCTCTTGGCATCACCATCACCAGAGAAGGACATGGTCACAACAGAATGTCCTTCCCTTATCCAGCGTCTTGTGGGCTACATGGCTGATTGCCACTGGCCTGAAAGAGAGCCTCCTCTTCAAGCCTTACAGATGGAGGTAGGCTGTCATGAGGCCAACATCTTGACCAAAAGTGGTTTCTGAGCCATTGTATACAAACCAGGCAGCTGCTAGAAGCTAGAATTTATTCTTGGTGCTGAATACAGCCAAGAGTTAAGAAGAAGATTTTAGCCCATGCATGTGCTCTCCAGCAAGAGTAGTTTTTCTCAAAGAGAGCATTCCTGACCTGCTAATATTACGTCCTACAGTAAGCTCAGGTGACAAAAAAACACCTTAAAATTAACCAGAATTCAAGTCAGCTAGCAATCCATAAAACATTAAACAAACATAATAAAGCAATCCCACTGATGGCAGCAGGTAGCAGACTCATCAAACCACGCTCATGAAACTCCCCTAAAACAAAGTCCAGCCAATAAATACTACCTTGGTTTTGGGCAGGAGCATGTGCTCCATTAGGATATTATAAGACCCTAAGCTTGGAAGCATTACTCCCACACTAATACCTATTTTGCAAAACCCTTCAGTTTAAATATCTTGAATTGCAAATGATATTCAGTTAAACCTTCAGCAAAAAATCATGAGAAATCCAAACTGACACTCTCATGCCCTATAAAAAGGCAACTAACACTCCAGTAATGTTTGTATCAGACCAGAAGCCCTCAGTCCTTGAAGCTCATTGTGTCTGCTGGATTGTACAACAATCTCCTCATCTGTTGCCAGAGCATTTTCCCTGATACAAGCCCTCCACTGCACACACACAAAGCTAAAGGGAGATAGAAAACTCCGAGCAGTTTCTTTTTTGTGATCTTCCCTGGAAAGTGCCCAAATGGTGGCACTGGACAAAAGTTCACAGCAGCACGCCCACTCATGTATTTATGTAGTATTAATCTCTTGTGGCAAACTGGAAACCCCCTAGAAGCCAGGTCCTACCCAATAAAAGGTGATTCATTAGTCTTTAAAGGACTTTTTCAAAGTCAACATTGCGCCTTCAATCTCTCAGCTGCCAAAAATCATGTTAGATTTACAAAGAACTCCCATCTAACACCTCTCAGTACAGGACAAGAAAATGAGGATCTCAGGCCATTCAGGGAAGACAAATTACCTTCCCAAATAATCCCACTTGTTATCAATTAGTCAGATCAACATAGTAGAGCTAGCAGGTGCTTGGAGATTCCCTAGAAAACATACCGTAGCAACACAAGCCAATTGCTATCCTACACATATCTCCCTAAGGAAATCATAACTTCATTAGGAAGTAATGCCTTGCAGATGCATGATCAATTGGGCACTACTTGCTACCCAGTAGTAGCTACTGAGCATTGACACTGTTCTCTAGTTTAAGTCCTGCTGATCCAGTCCCACCTAAAAAGGGCTATAATTGGGACTTCATGGAAAAGGAAAGTTATATAGATGTATACATTAGCATATTTTTAACACATAAAAAGACTGTATAATGTAGTTTTTGAAAACCTACAAAAATGGGTATCTTCTAACATTTGTGAAATCTAGAGCTAGACTCCTTGGCTGACAGCTGTGCACACAATATTTGATCCAAAGGTCCCTTTAAGGACAGAATTGTCTGCCCATCACGCAGGAAGAATTTCAGTCCTATCTGTCTACTTCCCTGATGCACCCCTGGCACGAGTGGCCAGGGTGAAGCTCATGTGGGTTTGCATAGGTGGTGACACCCAGAGCAATTAATGTAACTTAACTAGACATATAACTTTAAATTTAGCGAAATAAATTCAGTTCCTGCAAGGACATGTCTTGTTCTGTCTAAAGTGCAAAGAACAACATTGAGTAAAGTCAGAAAATGTATGTTCTAAAATCGCTATTTTCTAACTGGCTCTAGCTACACTGTTTTCTACTTTAAAACCTCAAACGTTTAAACATCAGCCTCTCTGCCTGATGCAGAGAGTATAGCGAGTCTAAATGCACTAAACACACATCGTAGCTGGGTACACAGGAGCAGCTAGAGGGACAGTTTGGTCACCAGAGCTGTATCTGGGTGAGATGTCTGCTCTGTGCTGCATGTCCCTGGGTTGAGTCCAGCCATGCTATGGATTGTCAGCCCTCACACTGTGAGTTTCAGGTGCTGCCAAAGCAGAACCAACATGTTTTGGATCCAAAGCTCCACAGAAAGTTAGCAGTGGCAGCAGGGAGACAACAGCTGCTGTCTGCTGCCAAACTGCTAGCCAAGTCAAGGCAAGGGTATCTTAATAAATGAGCAACAGACTGGTAACTACCATAGTTTTCAAGCAGCTTATGTGAATCTTTCAGGCAAGCATATGAAAGGGTTTTGTCTGAAGATTTTGCTTCAGATGGAGAAACTTTCAATAAATCTTTTTGATGAAGTGCATTGCCCTGTGCTGGTTCACATTGTTGGCCAGGTCCAGGTCCATGGCCAGGATGCTGTGTGCACCTCAGCTCCTGCTCCACCACTGCTCATTGCCTTATCATTTCCTCCCCATCCCAGGCAGAATCAGGGCAGAACTAGCGGATAAATAATGAGAAGCACAGCTTTTATGTTTCCACTGCAAAGTATGACATGCTTTTTCTGTTGACAGAAACAAGAGATAACACCCTGGAACATGAAAACACTAGTTTGCCCTCCCATTCCCCCGTCCCATGGACGGCAGAGAAATCACATGACTGCCCATTCCCTCACCTTGCTGGGGTTGCTCCTCTCCGTGGGACAAGGCTGGGGGCCGCTGCCATTGTAACTCCAGCCTGTCTCTTGTAGGATGTCGGGAGTCTGCTGCCTGGTCTGCCGCGACACAACGAAGTGAACCTGCTTCTCGCTGGCCTGTGGGAGGAGGTACAGTGTGAATCCCACAGCCCTAGTTCAATAAACCCCTGCAGCTCATCCCCAGAGTGTTCACAAAATCCGGGTACCATTAAAGTGTAAAGACAGACAGACAGGCAAAGCTGCTGCTGCCGCTGCCTGATAGACGGGAAAGTTGCAAAAGATACAATTAACCCTAAAACGAGGTATGTGCTTAAGCCTTGGCTGCTGAAAGTGGGCAGTAAACAATGTAACTAAGTTCACCTGCATGCAATGAGTGTGACAACCATTTTGAGAAATAAAAGTGCACTGCACCAGAGCACAGAGAAAGGACACAGAGTAATGCACATAGAGTAATGGAGTTTAAGATGGGAAAGTAGCTCAAATGCTGACTCTTGGAATAGCTTCAAAAACAACTCAAAGTGCTTCTAGGCCTTTTTGGAGAATGCAGTGCAATATACTTATGTGCCTGAGAGATGCTGCGGGGTTTCTACTGAGTTTGTTTAAGGTTCTCTGTATGTGCCTGATATTAGTGTTAACTCTGTGTACAGGTGACTTTTTTTCTCTTATTCAGTCAGCAGTGTTTCCCTAGAAGCAAATGGCTTTATTCTTCCCCTTATAAGGTTCATACAAAACTGTTCAAGACAACAGTGATATAAAGATAAAACTGAGAGGGAGTGGGGTTTAGATGGGTAAGTCATAGGAATCTGCCTTAAGGGCAAATTAACATACTGAACCTAAATGAAGAGCAGTGTAGAAATAACCTCAATGCTATAAAAGCATACTCAGAAGATGTAAAAATTAATCCTCTAATCTCCTTCTCTCTAGGCTAAAGACCTTGGTGCAGTGCTAGGCAGGAGGGGCTCTTAAGCATCAATCTCCAGAGAGACTCCTGCGTCCTTGCTCTCAGGTTATATGTGGGGAACTGCTCAGTATCTAGCATGGAGCACCCCCTGCCCCTAGTACAGCTGGAGGTCAGATTCCCTTGAAGTTGCAGTTGCAATGCTTGTTGGTACCACAGCCTAGAAGGCCTAAGACCTCTTGGCTTGCTTGCTGGCACAGTTATGTGCCCTGCTCATGGGGGAGAGGCTCCAAGGAAAGATGGCATTGAGCAAGCAGCTGAAAACCAAACCCAGATCCAATTGCACTGTTGAAATCAAATCTCCCATAGACAATTAACAGAAGCCAGAGGAAGCTTCTGGGATTTGGGGTTTTATAGTTTGGTTTGTCTTTTCTGGAGCTGAATTCAATAAGAGTAGCTGAGAGTTAAAAAAGACTTTTGAAAAATGTTATTTTAGTTAAGAAAAAGCAACCTACCTCTCCTAAATCTCCAATATCAGGCCTGAAATATGCACATTCAGGCTGTGTTAGTTCCAGTGAATTAAAAAATATGCGCTTCTTTGTTGCTTTCTCAATATCTTGAAGGATGCTATTTTTTTGACCAGAAACTCAAATCTCCACAGCTTCAAAATACGTCATTTGGTGCATACATGTGTATTTCAAAATAACTTTCTGAGTATTTTTACCAGGTCTGTTTTTATGGAATAATAATTTGTGGACTCTGGACTCAACTAGTATGCAAAAGCAGAATGCTGTATCTTGGACGAAAAGAAACCATCCTGGTATCTGGTTTGTAATATGATTGAGATGGAACTGAACAACACAAGATTAAACCTCGGAGGGGGCATGTGGCCACACGAAAATCTAGTTTTCACTGAAATGAACAACATAACAGAACTTCTTTTCAAAGTCATCTGCTGCAACATGGTAAGTCACAAAGTTGGTTATTTAGAGAAAGGTTGTAAATGTGATTAATTCTCATAGAATGACTAGAAAAAGTTCAACAAGAGACTCTACTGCAATGTCTCATTTGTCTCCAGGTCAGTTAAGTTGAGAAGTTTCCCAGAAGTCAAGAGTGTTTTAAAAAGTTATCCAAACAACAAGACCAACTTTTGTATTTATGTACATATAAAAACGTGTTGACCTTTCTACTTACCAGAATATTCAATACTGATTTATTCTGACCCCTCCCTCTCTCTTACCACTTGTTTTTTTCCACAATTCTTTTACTGTATTTTATGCTGAAGCAAGAACTAAGGAAATGAGGTTAGCTTTGTGACTGAGTGCAAGTAATAGCTGAAACAATCTACTAGAATTAAAACCTGTGTTACAGCCAAAGCAAATCAAGCAAGAAGGCAGAGACACAGTGGCAATTTCTGAGCATCTAGTGGGCAATTGCATCTTAAAAAGAGGAAGCAGTACTGCTCTCAGCAGAAGCTGCCTCATCTCTTGCAGGGATGATGGAGTGTGGGTATGCTCCACATCACAATCTGCTTGTCATAAACAGTTGTTGTGATGAAGAGGGGCTCTTGACTCCATCACAGCTGCTCCAAACTGCAGTGGGGGAAAGAGGGAGAGATGAGGATGAACATCTGGGGTCAGTACAGTCTGGCTCAACCCAAGCAGCTTGGCTTGATGTGCTCACACAAGCACCCACTGATCTGCTACCTTGTTCCTTTTCTTGTCACTCTCATGGAAAACAGATGTGGAATGTCACGTTATTTATATTAAAAGTGCCACTTCTGACACAAGGCCATGACTAAAGATGACATGACGAACAGGAAGCAACAAACTCCCAAGTGTTACGATGTGTGCACGTTCCTAATTAGCACTTACATGTTTACTTCATTTAGGTTCTTGTGACTGAGCTTGTAAACCGCCAGACTAATCTACTGATTAAAAACTGCTTCATATATGCTAATGTATAATTGCTATAGGCCTGAAGAATCAGATTTTTCTCAATTATTCATTATTTAAAAGTCAAAACTAATCAGATTCCACACATATCCGATGTTGTTCCAGTTGTGATTGGTCTAACAAGCCACTGTCACCTTTTAGTGAATGTTAGTTCTGTTTTTAAAGAAACCAATGGCTTCCACTACCATAAATTTGAAGACCTCAATCTACTGCAAGTGACAGTCTTAGGTCTCAACAGGCAGGACGCTGTTGAGAAATCAGAGGACACAGTGAAATATCCCTTCCTGTAAGAAGAAAATGCAAAACACTTGTGGCTTCAGTGTAATGTTTTATCTTTGACATAACATGGAAACAGGAAAGGCAAATGATAGTCAATGAAAAAAACATGACAAAAAAGACACAGGTTCTGGGAATTTTGCATTAGACAAATGTGATTCATAGAGCTCATATCAATGCAATATAATCCTGGCTGTTTGGAAACCTGAGTCTGATGGGCATATTGTTTAAATTCCCAAGGACTGGTGTGCATTTCAAGCATTATTACAAATAACATCCACTATTCTGAGCACAAGAAGGACTTTAGTTCTGTTGTTAAACACTTGTATGTGAATGGTCTCATTAGAATTTTTTCCATTTCATCTGTAGGCTGCATGTGTTTTTTGCTTATGAAGCCTTGTTTTGCCTTGCTTTGTAGCCACAAAGAACTGTTCCAAGAAACCCAGTTTTTTAAGGTTTTTCATTCCAGACTTGTTGCCCTCAGAGAATTGAAACCTTCCCCCTTTTGCCTTCTGCTCCAAGTTAGTGAGCTACATAAAGTAATCCAGAAAGATGCTGGACCAGAATTTCAACAACTGGCATTTTCTTTACCTAAGCTATAAACTTCTCAATAAAACTTGGCTACAACCAACTGTGAATCTATGCTAACAGTGGAATCCTTTCCCCTAAATGAATTAATTGGAATGCTTCTTTAAGTCTGACTTATATTACCCTGATTACCCCTGTCAGAAAGGGGAAGCAGCCAGCCTGATTTGACAACTTGTTATTGAAGCCCATGAAATTCTTCAATATGTACACACTCTACATGCCTCCAAATGAAATTTAAAATTGCACAAGTATAAGAAGTACTACAAATATGAGATAAAACAACAAAAGATTCTTGGCTTTGCTTTTTATGTTGAAGTTTCCTAAAAACATAGTTTGCAAACAAGTATAACAGATGAAAATGGCTCTGGAGGGGAAATTAGGCAGAAGCTGACTGATTTTATAGCTGAGAAAGGCAGGGGGGTAGTTTCTGTCAATTTTCTGTTAAGACTGCTTAGTTGATTGCAGAGGCGTCCATTTAGTTCTCCACAAGTATCTCAATAGAGATTTATAAAATCTACAGTTACAGAGCCATTTTCCCAAAACATCTGGATTTTTCTATGCTGGATTTAGATAAAAACATATGTATAAGGTGTGGACTACCTTCAGTTGTAAAACGCATCCATGAGAAATCACTGAGTTTGGGAGGGTGATGTTCATGCCATCCATTGCCTTACGCTACTCTGGTTTGCCGCAGGGCTTCACCAAAGAGCACTGTGACTTCTGAGCTGTAGTTGTTAATATCCTGTTGGACCCAGTGCTACCAGGGTTTGGGTTGGCATGCCTTTTGGTAGATAGCATCTACTCTTTGATGATGCTCAGAGTATACAGATATTTACACTGATCTGTACATTCCAAAGCCTGAGAATAGCAGGCACCACTGTGAAAGTCCTTGTACCCATAGTGCAACCAAGGAGCTTCTAGAGGAGTAAATTCCCATCCAAGCTTGACATGTCTCCTTCCCTCCTCCAAATACACAAACTTGATGTTCGGCCTCTGCTTTGCAATGGATAGTGAAAACTCACTGCTTGGCTTTTGCACAGTTCAAAAACCATGGTCAAAGTAGTGATGACCAACCTGTATCAGCTGGGCTGCACTTTCTGGACTGCCAAACCGATGGTCATGCCCATTGATGGCGAGCACCCGGTCATTCTCCTGAAGCTGTCCATCACGGGCAGCCATGCCACCTTCCAGCAAGTTGAAAATAAATACCCCTGGCTCATCAGCCTTGCGGACCAGCTTTATTCCCAGCTGCTCATCTGGGCTGCTTTTGTTTAGCACAACATGGAAGCTGTCATCCCTATTGCAGTGAGCATCAAGTGAAAGTCCGCTGTTTCGGCATCGGTACCTCTGCTCTCGGAGCACTGTCAGCCGGAGCACATGGCAGGGTTGCTTCAGGATTGACAGGGCATAGTTGTGAGGCACATTTTTGATGTCCATGCCATTTACCTGGAACAGAGAAGTGTAAATCAGCAGTAGAAAGATGGTCTACTCTGATTTGGCACTGGAGAGGGCATATCTATTTACACAGATGTCTTCATACAAAGTGACATGCTATTTCAAACTATGTCACACAAGACACCAAGTTTGCAATGGAGAACAATCTTCCCCCCAAGGAAAAGATGTGCTGTATAGACAGTTTCTGCCCTTTTTCTTCCCCTTTCTCCCTGATAGTCTCCAGACATACATGTTATTTTTCATCTTTCTTAATGCTCTTTCCCAAGCTTCAATATCCTTTCATATATCTTAGTCCTATTCCACTGGCTTCTGATTTCAAATTGCCTTGCCAGCCTTTCCTTTCACTCCCACTACTTTCCTGCTGTTTCTCTTTTTCATTATCTCCCAGCTGTTCTAGGTACAGTAAAAAAAAAAATGTTCCCCAGTAATAAATTTCTAATTAAAATGCAGAAAAGAGCCTCAAGTAGAAGTTTAAATGCTCTGGATATTTACTAGCAATTATACTCATTTATCACACCAAAGAATCAGACTTTAAGTTTCTCAGTATTTTCCAGGTAAGATTTAACTCAGATGTCAGTAAAACCACGTAACTACCACTTTTTTAATTTCACTGGGGAAAAGAAAGAGCTTCCAAACAATCCAAATACAATACAATACATGTCTGTATGTGTAAGAGTGACTAGGCATTGCACTTTATATTGGTAAATAAAAACCAGTTGCAAGATTGTAATTCATTGCTGGCTGGAAAACCTGAATCAGACAAGTTATTTCCATGTTGTTTTACATTGCACAGGTTGAACCATTTAAATATTAAGAAATGTCTCCAAAACGCAGCAGGAATGTTCCCCAGCACAGACAAAAGCATTTGGCTGGTGTTTGCTTTCTGCAGATTGCCTGTGTGGGCATGATGGGGCTGTCCCTGCTACAGTCTGGTGGGGAATCTGCACCCAGAGAGACACAGCTCAACTAACTGTTGAGCTTGGATACCACCAACTAGCTTGGATACCACCAACAGCATGAGCTGCAGCAGGATCGGGCTGAAATTCCTAAGAATCCTTGGTAAATGCTTGGGCAATAAGCCACTGCTGGGGAAAGCTGAGCTGGGCCCACCCGTCACAGCTTCATAGTGCAGTTTGGACGTGCCTTGCAGGAGCAGTTTTGTCTCACTGATGCCATTAACTCTGCCACTCCATGCTGGCACCAGGACAAAAACCCTCCCTGAAACACGCAACTGGGTGACACTTATCAAGCTGCCACCTGGAACCACAATCCAGAGGCATTTTTTATACACTGCTAGAGCAAAGCATGCCCACACCATGATCCTGAGAAATCTCTTCAGCCAGGGTCTGTCTGACATGGAGTAGAAGGCATGGCACAACCTTGGAGTGCCTCAAGTGTTCCAGATACCACTGGGTTCAGCAAAAGCTGGGAAAACATAGTGGCTTACAGGTGGTGCTCTGAACTTCGGACAATTCTATCTTCAATAATTACTCACATGAAATACATAGTAGAAAACTTCAGTAGGACTTAGGAAACTACTCACTAATCCTACCAGCTAAGCATGCCAGAGCACGCAGTGGGATTGACATCCAGAGTCCAACCGGACAGAAAACCCTGCATGTAAGACCTTGCAGTCCATGTCACTTCCAGCTCCCATAGCCTTATCCCAGCTAATACCACACTCGTTAGCCTGGGCACCAGCACTAGTTTGCTCACAGCCTCATCACCCACAGTGAACAAAGCAGCCTGCTCTCAAATGTTTACCTGTAATTTGTAAAACCTGGGTGAGCTGCAGCTGTACCTTTGGCTTGCAATGTGCGTGTGCACTCTAAGAACACACCTTCAAAGTATCAAAACAAGGAAAGGAACTTTTCTGTATTTTCTGTCACTCTTTTTTACTAAGGACTGACACATTAATATAATTTAGCATCCTTGCTGAACTCTAGAGCTGCTGGGGCAGCTGAGAGTGCAGTTCCCATTCAAAAGCTGAAGCTTTTACCATCTGGTCAAATTCTTCTTCAGCTCTTGTACATTTCTATAGAAGTAGAAGCAAAAATAGCAGTCAACAGTTAATGCCTGCATGCTGCTCAAGTCTGTTCTTAGAGATTTCACCTGTGGCTGCTAGTGGAGCAACACTCACAGAATAAAGCGCTATTGAACACATCATACAGAGGAGATAGATGCTGAAATAGTATAATACTGATTAGCCTCCTATCACCTATCCTGATATAAGTATGAGGCAGTGGAAACATCACCAACTGAGATTTAAGCCCATAGTTCAGTGGAAATATACTGGCAAAAAGCCCTGCCTCTGCTTACAGAAACAACTTTTGCACCACTGGGTAAGAAATGCCAACATTGCATTTGTTCTACCTTGTTCTACATTGTTCTATTGCTCTACATTGCATTTTGGATCTACCATGTTTGAGAAGAAATCAGAGAGGCTTATAATTGAATAGGAAACAGAAACAAATTTGTGAACTTCAAAAATGTTTAAGTTAATGAAATCATAGCAGCAACTGAACAGCTTTCTGTGTGCAAGATTTCAAATATCATCATCATCGACTTAAAAATCTTATTCTTTCTTATAATATTTTTATCTCATACCTTCACAATACTGTACCTTTAGTATCATGTCTCCAGGCAGCAATCTTCCATCTCTGGCAATTACCCCATCTCGATAAATATGCTGTATAATAATGTGAACCAAGGGGGTCTCACTGCCTCCCACAATCCTAATGGCCAGGTTTTCATGGGGATCAGTACGGCTGATCTTAATGCAGGTAATTTCCCCATCTGGAATCAGGTGATACAACCTGGGAAAACCTGGAAATGGATATCATAAGATATTTATTTGACATCACAGCTTTTCTTTGTTGAAAACATGCACTGCACAACCTCAAGTAGCTGCCAGTTAGCCAAACTAGGTTTTATGCATGGATGGGATTTATAGCAAGAGGGGAGGAAAGGATAGGTATGCTTGCTCAGTGGACTTAAAGGGATCTTTTTACAATTAATATATTCAAACTTCTTTTTTTTCCCCACACAAAACACCTTTGATGTAATCCAGATAGATGAAATGGACTTAAAACCAGTTATACTTTTTAAGGGATCAAAATACATTTTTAGTCAACGGAGAGACCTCAGAATCTGGCCACTTGCTGGCCCTAGAGCAGATGGGCATGGGCACCTCAACCAACATCCATTCCTTCTGTGCTGAGTTGTATACCCTGTCTCACTGGTAGCATCCCAGGCTGCCCTGTTCTTCATTTTTGGTGCCATAGTGGAGGACTGGGTGCTTGGCTTGTGACATCCAAGGAAGCATTTTATTTATCTTCAGCTAATGGAAAGACAAGATTTCCTGGACAACACAAAGTATGCAGTAGTTTCCCTATCAGATCCCTCTCCTTTCATCACTGCTTGAACTCTAGGAAATAGGAATGACTGGCTTTTACTGTGATGTGTCTGCATTAAAACCACAGTATGCTCAAAGTTCTTGGAGGGAAAGATTTCTGCTAGCCCTGTCAATTTTGCTGTGGGGAGGAAGGACTAATGGTGGGCAGAGGCTCTTCTTGTATTTATAATACAAGATAAGACTATCCTTTTCAAATGCTACTTTTCAAATGGCCTATTTGATTTTACAGTACATCATAAATGCTCTCTTTCCTTCTAGATCACGTCAAAATTTTAATCCACGTTCAACAGTGAGAAACACTGGAGTAAAAACACCAGTTTTCTAGCACAAGTATATAAGCATTCAATTATTTTGAATCCCCCACAGGTGAGAGAAAGTTTCTGAATTTTTTTCATGTGGGTCCAATCCAGCACTTATATGACAAACCTGTAAATCAAAAAATTAACTGCTAATATTTTTTCACTAACCTACATTAGAAATGAAAGTACAGTGACTGTTATTGAATAGTGGTTAAGTGTAAAATGAAAATTAACAGACCAGTATTTGAGATAGAATAAATATTTTCTACTACAGAATTAGCAGGCAACAAACCAGCAAGGCACCAAAACCTTTTGGGAGAGAGCAAGATGAAGGAAAGAATAGGAAAAAATTATTGAGAAATGCCATATTGCATCCCTTACCACTTCTTTGATTGTATGCTCTTCGGAGTGGGAAGCTGTCCTCCTCCATGTCTGTAAAAAGCACCTACCAGCAGCATAGACTTCGACTTTGTGGTTTTACATAGAGTTGACAGGCAATATAAGTCTCTTCAGATAACTAAACGGACTTTACCAACCTAATACCCAAGTATTCATTTAGTTTATACTCTTGTAATAGCAGTTTCTGTGCTAATACATACTTACTTCAGTTTTGCATGCAACTTCAATGTCTCAGAAATGTAAGGTACTTCATTTCCTCTATTTTCTAAACACTATTTGCTCAGCTTGTGATTTGTCCAATTCTCTCTAGCCTGAAGAGTGGATTCACTCAGGCAAAATACACGCCTCTAAGTCAAATGCATAATTTGGTGATCCACTTACTCTGACTTCCTTCATAGTACATAGGCATCCAAGGTAAGCAATACCCATGTAACTGTTAAATCACCCCTCTAAGTGCCAAACGTTCTCCATTGCTACTAAAAAAAAAAAAGAGACAACTAGTGTATACTTTGAAGACTACCCAAACAGTCCTGTAGTAGAACTACTTCATTTCTCATTGCATAACTCACTTCACATCCTAACAAACTGCTTTTTGACTCATTCATTTTCCCATAGCTCATTCTGAAAACTTTTCTAAAGGAATTATCCAGTTACATTTCTTGTTGATGGAGAACTGTGGACTGAACCAGCTATTGACACTCTCACATTATTTCACTTTGTAATCCCAATGCAAAAAGAGGACAACGTGGCAGTGAATAAGTCTGTACACTTGTACAAGAATTACATATATCTTTACATAAAGTATAAATTTATTTACATTTCTTTGCATCTTGAACAATGCCTTAACTGGTTTGTTAAGTCTTGCAGTGGCACTTGGCTGACTTTCAATATGATTTCCTGCAGATTCTTTTGGAAAGATTTTTAATGCCTAATTTCCTTCTGAAGTGCAGTCTACAACAAAACAAATCCTCCCAAGACATT